>JAHWFP010170625.1:0-16376 GCA_023313725.1 Lithobius niger
ATCAATGTTTGCAACAATTAAAGATATATTCAGAGCTTGTAACAATTAACCAAAGGTTTCAAATAGTTTTAACAAGCGTTAACTGCTTCCATCATCTGCCTGACAAAATGCCAAGGCTCTATGTCTGCAGCGCCTGGATTCCCAAGTATATCCATCAGCCATACGTACAACAGCAAAACCATTCCTTCGACCAACTTTCTTTGGTACATTGTTGGGATTCTCTGAAAATGAAGTACCGTCAAAATTACTTTAATATTAAGTTCATGCCGCCGTTTAAACTCAGCCGAAGCAACCTACTATGCTGTTTTTATAAATAATTAAAACTAATAAAACGAAATAATACAACTGTACCCATCGCGTTCTATGCTGTTATACATTAAGGCTTCACAGGAGACTGTGGCGGATCACACTTGCATAACCATTTATAGAAAATACATTATTCATATCCTCTTTCTGTAAGGTTTACATCTTTATGCTGGACTAGTCTATTTGCTTTTTTGCCTGATACTAATCCAACCAGCATTTTATTGATTCAGAAAGTTCTACTATTAGTTTAGTCAATCAATACACAGTTTATCTTTAAAAATTTACAGAAAGTAAATCGTTCATTGTTGCTTAGAAACATTGTCATTTAGAAACCGCTAAATGAAATCAGCACGCGACTCGGAAATGAACGTTAAAAGTACGTTGATCGAAAAACAAATTGCTACTGTTACTTGGACACCATCAAAGCGTGACCAGCCATTAGTACAAGTGCATGATGAATATGAAAAAAAAATTCCTTACACTTCGTATAGTAACAATAGAACAGAATAGAATAGAATAGTAATTAGTATCCCATTTAATGTTCACATAAATTGCAAGACTTGAAGACAACATTTATAACATTATTGATTCGGGTTTTCAAAAGAAGCATGTAGTATTTTTTATTGCTGTATGCTGTACATATCGGTTCGATAACAACCATAGCAGGATGGCAAAGCGTTGCAAATGTTTAATAATCCACAAAGCTATGCATCCTTCTGTACTTGGATATAATCTTATGTTGAAAGGACTGGAGTTCAATTATTACTAAATACCAAAGAACAATCTGAACACGCTAAACACTCAAGTTACAGTAAAATTATTTTCATTGGATTAGCACGTTTCTATTCTATCGCCACCTTTCTTTTCTAATGGTATCGCAATAAACGAAAAATACTGTATAAAGTTATTCAAACATCAATTAATTTTTAAATATATTTGACCGTTCTAAGTGAACATATAAAGTTTTGGCAATTATAATGCGTTTGGGTATTAGTCGTTATAAAAGAAAAAATGCCTTTTAACTTCTTAGTTGCTATTCAGTGCTTTCTTGAAGCTTGTTTGTTGTACGTAATGATTCAAATTTTTTCAAGTTCTTGAATTGGGTATTTTTATTTTCGCTTTCTTTCTTCACTCCTTGAAGTTCTTCAAGGTAAAAAGGTAATAAATGGAAACATTTACTTTTTTATTTTGTCCGTAATTTCTTCTGGTCATCAAGAAAAATAGAGCTTTTTGTTTAATCTAGATTTTACCAAATGAAAGTCCTTTATTTTTTGTTTTCCATTTCTGTAACGTGTTTTTCTTACACCTTATCCTCTTCCATTTCATTTGGTGAGGTTACATCAATAATTTTGTCTTTTATTTTCTGATGTTGTCTTTTTAATAATTTCGAAACAACTATCACATCAACCCTAAAGTTTCTTAGCTGGCTCGATTCCTGTCCACGCTAGCGTACTTTGAACAACTACAGTCATATTCTAGCACTTTCATATACTGCAGATCCTAGTTTTTCTTTGCAGTGTCTTCATTACACAAATGATGCCACTTCTTGATAGGGTCCCCATCATTTATCAAGGTCCTTTCTTCACTCGCAATAGCATTATGCTTTTGCCCACCCATTAATCTACAATAAAAGTCATAGCTCACTCACAGTGTATTACTACGATCAACTCATGTATCATCGGAACTTCAAGACTTCAAACTCACCATATTTGGATTTGGATTTACGCTCTCAAGCAAAAACCATCAAACTTAACATATCGGTTAAGCTACGCGGTTTCATGATCGACTCAACCAAAAGTCGAGCAAAACAGTAGTAGGGGATTTAACGCAGAAAAACTCCTTTCGAGCAACCCATCAGGAAAACCCGTGCAGATGGGCCCCTTTACCACACTTCTATTCCAGTAATTTTTTGTAGGTTTTTTTACACAGTGCTGTTGCTGGTGTGTTCACCCGTGTGGGTATTTTATCCCGGGGTAGGGGAGAGGAATACGATCGTGTAACTTTCAGGTGTGTGCATTGGTTTGGGACTAGTTTAGCGAGCGGTTGGTATAAAAGGCATGGATAATTTCCGTAGGTCTTTAAGTCAGCCATGGCTGCCAAGTACGACGTGGTTTCGAGGTTCTAGTGCAAGAAATGCAAGGTTGAGTTTTTATCGTGGGAAGAGGTAGAAATTCATTTGCAGAAGCCTTGCATGGTAAACTTTACTTGTGTCGATTGTGGAGGACTCGTTTCTTCCTACGATGCATTTTCGGCGCACTACGACCGATGCGATGGAAAAATAATTATGCCCGAAAAAAATCAAGTTTGGGAGTATATATTACTGCGAAGCTTGTTAGAAGTATTTCTCCGATTTGGAACAAGCTATGGTTCATACCAGAATTTCACATTCGTGTAATCTTCTACCGGTGAACGAAGAGACGGTTTCGACATTGGAAGATTAAAAAAAAGACCAACGATGATTGTTGAAGAAGAAAAACGTGAACTTCCGATGTCTGACATAAACATTTTCTTGTATAAATACTGTGAAAAGTTGTTCATAAAGAATGCATATAAATGGAGGCACGAAAGGCGTCATGAAGGAAAATGTAACGTGAGTTGCAAATCGTGCGGTACGACTTACTCTAATCAGCTTGCATATAAACGGCACAAGTGTAGAGAGCTGTAAAACAACGTGCGAGAGAAATTGGAGAGTCTTCAAAAAAGAGACATAAATTCTCTTTCCTAAACTCAAACCGCTGTTGAAGAAAGAAATAATTTCTCAAACACCCGTGAATTTCAACCTCTTAGTCAACAACGTCAGATCTCTAGTCGTACCTGTAATAGAGGATACTAGAATCGGCTGGCCTTGTCCTACATGATTCAGGATTTGAAAGACAAGACCGAGGTGACCTGATATACAGAACTCGAGGTGAGGCAGTTCAGTTTGGATTTAGCAGGGTTTGATCACGTGTGCGATGCTTTCAACAGTTGCTTCTTGACTTTCAAGATTTTATGTAGGATGAACTGCACTACGAGCCCTTGATTTTGTTGGAACGGTACGAGGATAAATATTGGAATCTTTTAGGACAATGTCAACGTTTTATGGTAAACATAAAAGCTCAAATTGGATTAAGCATTCTCTTCGAAAAAGTGACGGATAATACGGAAACTATTAAAGCTTATTTTAACTCCAACCTGGAGAGAGTGGGGAGCAAAGACGATCTCTCGGAAATGTGTAAGAAGATTCTGCATAGTATTGGTCAGTTTGCCGTAGAAGGAAGTGGATGGGTTGTCAAGCAATGCGTGTGCACTGAACTATGCGTTGGAATCTATAGACCCTTTGCAGGAAATGGTTACATAGTACTCCCCTACAAGCTAAAACTAGCTTCCGATATACTGGTCAATGTGCGTAGTGAGGTTGGTAGAAGTTTTCTGTGGTCCGTGTTGGCTAGTATACACCCTGTTCCATCTTTGCAACATGATTGGGATACGAAACATAAACTTCCTCATGCGCACGAGTTAGTTATCCTTATATTGGATAAATGCCCCGGTCCTTTATCCAAGATCGCGGCGTTCTAAAAAGCCAACAACATTTCGATATCTGATTTTGGTTTCGAGGGTGACGAGCCTTGCGTTTATCGTGTGAGTTTCTTGACAGTAAGCATCACGTTTACGTGCTTCTTCTTGACGGACCCTACGTGACGATAAAAGATTTCAAGAAATTCATTGCGAGTTTCAACCCCAACAGAAACTTGAAATATTTTTGCAGGCATTGTGTACATGGTTTTCAAAATCGTTTCAGGTATGAAAACGACCATCTTCCTTCTTGCGAGGGAGTTCCGTTTCAAAAGACCTTATTACCCAACAATGATGTTATCTGGTTTAAGAATTTCAAGAACGAGCTCAAAAGGTTGTCTGTAGCCTATGTGGATTTTGAAGTGGCACTTCAACCATTCTCCAGTTGTGATGGAAACGATACATACACCAGAGTTAACCACATACACCGAGCTTGAAGTTTTGCCTATGTGGTTGTGGAAAATTTAGGTGAAGCATTTTCCAAAAAGTTGTACAGAGGAGTACACTGCATGAAGGTTTTCTTCGAATCTGTATTAGAGGAGCAGAAAAAGATGATGACTTACGTGGATTCCCACAAGCAACGAATGAAACGTTTAACCAAGGAGCAGTGGTTGCCATCCAAAACAGCTGCGGGGTGCCATCTTTGCAAATACGGTGCATTTACCCCTCCCCAAGAAATGTTTAATGGGTTTACAAAAGTACCAGACCACGACCACATCACCGGTGAATTTAGAGGTGCCACGCACAGCAAGTGTAACTTTGCTTTATGCATAATTTCAAAAATTATGACAGTCATTTCGTTGTTGAGGCTATGAATTAGTTGAAAGATTTGAACGCTCTGCATAATATCAGGACCATCGCTAAGAACAAGGAAATAATCAACAGCATGAAATTAGGCGGTTTACTTTCATCGATAGTCTAGCGTTTATGACGGCATCTTTGGAAACTTTAGCTTCGAACTTAAAGCACTTCAGCATTACGGACAAGCTTTTTGAAGGTGAATCGATGGAACTCGTACGAGACCTTAGGCGAAAAATGTATTTCTGTACGAATACCTTACAAACGTGGACATTTTTGAGGAGGAGTGTTTACCTCCCCTGTCAGAGTTTACCTCGTTGTTGACAGGAGCAATCTGCTCCGAATCTTATGACCACGCGATGAAGATTTAGGATTTAGGCAAATGCAAAACGTTTGGAGAATACCACGACCTATTTGTGGACAGACGTTTGGCTTTCAGTCGATGTCTTTGAAAACTTTAGAGCGACAAGTTTGTCTAGTTACGTATTGGACTCCTCTCATTACATTTCTACACCCTCCCTATCTTGGGAAGTGGCACTCAAGAGGACGGGAGTGTCTTTGTATCTCTTCACTAACATTGACATGCGTCTTTTGGTGGAAAAGGATATAAGAGGTGGTGTCTCCTGGCAGAAAGTGTTAGTTAGTCCCGGTGAATTTGAATAAATTTCTCATGTCAGCGATAGATGCAAATGGTCACAACAAGAATGCCATTACAATTCTCCCGAATCTAAACACTTTAAGAACCAATTTGATAATTATCGATCCAAATTACGGAATATCTTTTTCGGGTTACAAGAGTTTGGTCCAAGTCTTGGGGTTTGACTTAGGCAATTAAGTCAGAAGTCGTGAAAGTCAAAATATCGTCGACATTATGAGTGTCAATACAATTTTCGTTTATGTCGATGTTATCGGCAATTCTTACCTAAACAATGACACCTAGCCCACTTTATACTCCTTTTATCCCATTTCACCTCCCGGTTTCAAAATCATAGATTCCCCTCATAATTTAATTTACCTCCCGGTTACTAACAAATTAACCAGAAATATAAGAGTTTGGTTCACTTCGCAGACCAACGAGCCGTTAGATTTAAACAGTGAGATGGTCACGGTGCGTCTTCATTTGAGATCTACCAGTTAAATTTTAAAAAAGGATAAAAGTGCTCGTGTTTGGAAAAAAAGGGAAAGGACTCTTTCTTAATTTAAACTCTAATAATAAAAAACAAACGGTTTGGCACCTAGAAACAAAGCTTTCATCAAATTCATAACAACACCCAGAAAATGAGCATAGTAGAAGATTACTTAAAAATCAACGAACCTTTGGTGTACGATTCATCGGTCGACTCTTACACGTACCATGAATCCAATCCAATTGTTGGCACTAATCTCAACAAAGTAAATTCAGAAATCCACATACACGTTAAAAACCAAGATTTATTTCTGCACGTTCCCAGCAGTTACCTCCTGATTAAAGTAAGGTTGCTGAAGGACGATGACTCAGCTTATGCGGACAATGACACAGCTAGTCTTATTAATAATGCTCCCATGTTCCTGTTTTCTAACATCAAATACCATCTCGGTGATAAACAAGTCGACGAGATAAATTATCCTGGGTTCTGTACTCTGATGAAGGGACTGCTCACTTATGGCTCGGTGGAGCAAGCGGCTTTGCTCAGCCAGTGCTGGGCATTGGATAATGTGGCTTCCCTCGCTGCTGAATGAACCGACAACATGGGATTCAAACAGCGGCACGCGTCCATCATCGTTGAAGCAACTCCCAAACGAAGCTTTACCTTCGCCATCCCTCTGAAACACGTCATAGGATTTTTCGAAAATTTCGGATTCAGGCACTGGCCTTACGATAGCTGCAAGCTCCCTCAAAACACCAGCTTCACTTGGTGCGTGTTGACTACGTCCGCGGTTTAAAACCTAGGTGGATAGTTCTAGCTTTTCAAACTAACAAGCAGGACTCTTTAGTAAAAAACCCGGGCGTGTTCGACTACTGCAGTAGGCAAGATGCTCATTGCTCACGTGACTCTTAATTCCGAGCGTTATCCGTTTCTCGATTTGTACTCTCATTTTGTGACTGGAGAGTACGTTGGTCTCTACAGAATGGTGCAGCAATTTAGGCAGCTGTGCTACGACACCAATGACTTGAGTTCGACTTGCTTCAGTTCAAGAATGCCTATCCCCTCGTGGTGTTGGAATGCTCCAACAGTCCGAAAGGCTTTAATCTGGAATCTTGGACGTACAGGTCAAACTGAAGTTTAGAGCAGCAATGCCAGCTAACACTACTTGTGACGCCCTGCTAATTGGAGACAGGAAAATTAATCTAAAGTTGGACAGAGGCAAAGTCGAAGTTGTTTATTAAATAATAACGATAATAATAAAAAACACAATATGGCGCTCAAAACAAGATCGCAAAGAAGAAGGCAGCTTTTTGCCGTTGGCATTGTTAGGACCGATTTTAGCCGGTATTGGAGGGTTGGCGGGAGAGACTGCTGGTGTGGTATCTGCCGTAAAACAGGTGCAAAACGATGCTGAAATTCTGGCTGAACTCGTGCGGCATCACAAGCAAGTGGAAGGTTCTGGCTCAAAGAAAAAAAATTAAGGAAAAAACTAAGCAAAAAAAATTGCCCCGTCGCAGAGGTCTTTAAAGGCTACCCAAGGTTTAATCAACTTTGATAATCCTTTACCAAACTTTGATTTAAACGGATTGGCTAGAGTGATGAAAATTCCCAAATTTAGAGGTACTTTTAGTAAAGACACGCTTTCGTTAAAACTTAGGCTTACTGGCGAAAATGAAATCATAAACTTGGAAGATTTCCATTGGGTCGCCTATTCAACCGTTTCGGGAGAACCCTAGTATTTCGATAGTTTTGGCAACATGGGTCCTCCCTGGTCCGTGGTTAACAACTTGGGACCGGGAATTAAATACAATTATGAACTCGTACAAAACTTTTACCAGATATGGTGCGGGCACTTTTGCCTATTTTTTCTAAGCGCCTTCACTAAGGCCCGTAATTACGAAGCTGTTTTAGACTGGATGAAATGAGTTATAAAGTTACATGTAAATCTAACTGGAAATAAATGTCTTCTATTTGAAAATCTTCGAGCGTGTGTACCGCGATGTCCGAATTTTTTTCTATTTTGTAATGAATGTCGAAAATGCTAGTTGTTGACTGCTCGTCCTTTATTTTAGTAATGAAAAAGTTTTCGTTCCTACTTCACACTTAGCAATGAGTTCTATGGTCGGATCGCTGCAGTATAAAATTGCTTTACGAATTAAACCAGAACTAGTACTTATGAAGCTTGAAAAAGGTCTTGAATTTACGAACCAGTCGACTTCTTTTAGCCAATGGGCTTTTCATGCTGAAACTGATTAGCATGAAACAGTTTCATGCATAAATTTATTCGTAGCCACATCACTTGGTAAAGTAGGTTTGCTCAGGTTTCTAATCGGTTTGGTCGCGGCATTGAAGTATTTTTCTTGCTCGTCTTGTAACAAGCAGTTGCTGTCAACAAATACTTTAATAATAGCATCGTTCGGTAAGGTAGGTTTGCTTAAATTTCTAATCGGTTTGTGCTTTGCGTTGAAGTATACTTTCTGGTTGTCCTGTAATAAACAATTCCTGTGGACGTACACTTTTGTTGCAGCGTCAGCAGGTTTCGGGGGAAAGCTACGTCCTTAATTTGCTTCTTCTTCGCGTAAAAATTCCCATAAGCTTCATCTAAACACAACATATTTTTTCGATGTTAGAAATGGCGGAAGCCAACCCATCGGCGAGAAGAGTAATGGCTGGAGGCAAATCCGTTTTAAGTTTCTGAACGTCCATTGCCAGAGTACCGATCTGAGAATAATTTATGACTTCTTCAGAGTCAATGGCACCTCCTACTTTGGTTAAATGCTTACTTTGCATATCGTAGTTGTTTTCGGGTGTCAACATGTACCTTAGTCCAGGTTGTCCCCTCGGGCCGACCCCCACCACTTCACCCCTTCTTCTCTTGTTCTTTTCAACGATTGTCCAAACTTATTAACAGACATCTTTTTTAAATATACAAATCCCCCTCCCCAATCAAATTTTATCAATAAATATATTAAAAAAGGAATACAGATAAACCTCAAGAATCAAGATGACTCAACCATCCTGGCAAACAAATCTCTCCAATCTCTTGCAAAAAAAACTTGTTGAAAGTTAAGAATGATAAAAGTACAAAGAATAACGATGGTATAAAGTTTTCCTTGTCTCCTTCCATACAGTTTAACGATTTAAAGGGTTTGGGGACTACCGTTTCGAACGAAAATTCAAAATAAAAAGGTTGGATTTTGCCCAGCGATCCGTAAACTCAAAAACTTGAAAAATCTTAAAAAGTATATCTGTAAAAAGCCAGAAGTCGGGTTGGACGATAGGAAACCCGTATCCTTGACTACGTTTAATTATCCTAATTCTATGCCCACCAAAAACAGTGGCTTATCTAAATTTGGGGTTAGGTTGGATAAATCAAACAAGGTTCTTGAAGTACCCTGAAAAAAGTTCCTAAAGTACCCTCCTGAAACAATTCAAGGGTTCATTATGAAAAAAAACTAAAATAAGCCTCAAAATACACCACACAAGACTAATTTACCATAAACTGAGTCTGAGAAATTTTTGTTTTAAAAATTCGGATCACTAAACGTAATTGAGCAGGTCAATGTACAGTTTTTTTTAGCATAAGCTTGCATTAACTAACGGAAATCATTTGCAACACTTTTCAGTTCTCTGTATCTACGGAAATTGCAATATTTTACAATTACCAGTTCTCTAGGCTCGGTCAAAGATCAAATACTTGCTTAATTTTCTGGCATAATCTCGACAGAGACACTGCCAACATTCCGATTGACGGGCCACTGAACAAGCCACGTGCACGATCAAGACGTTTGATCCCACCTCGACACTTGAAAGAATTGAGTAGCGCTGTGTCCATGGAATTATTTGTCACGTTCTTTTTCACACGACACTGTGGCCATTAAGAATGGTAAACACTGTTGTTTTTAATATTGCCAACTTCGTATAAAGAAAGAATACCAAATGCTGCATTTAAAAACCGTTAGTTGTGGCACCGTTAGTTGTGAAAACTATTTAAACTTTTGTGCCCTCGGTAGGCACATTCAAAGCAGTTTTATTCTAAGACTAACGCTTCACGAGTTACGGGTAGTAAAGTACCCTGAAGGACACACCCCTAATTGCTTGACAACGGCTTGAAATAAGTAGATTTTTAAAGTAGATGTTTTCATAATGTAGCACTAACAGTTGAGTTGAGAAAAAGATCCCTAATTAAAGTTTGCAAAAGTCCCTAGTTCATCTCTAAAAAGGTCCCTAATTCATTTCTAAAAAAGGTCCCCAATTAAGTTTGCAAAGAGGGTCCTAATTCATATGAAAAAAGGTCCCTGATTAAAGTCTGCAAAGAGGTCCGTAATTCATCTTAAAAAAAGGTCCCTGATTAAAGTTTGCAAAGAGGTTCCTAATTCATCGCTAAAAAAGGTCCCCAATTAAAGTCTGCAAAGAGGTCCCTAAGTCCTCTTTCCCCAAAGGTCCTTAATTTATTAAACACCTAGATTTGGAGTTTGTTTAATCATCTCTGTAATATCTAATGCAGTGCCAAAACAGGACCACTGCACCGTGACTGAGGTTAGCCTAAGTCACGGTCCCCCTAAAAAGTCCTTAATTTAATAACACCTAGATTTTGAGTTTGTTTAATAACATCTCTGTAATGTCTAATGCAGGACCACTGCACTGTGGCTGAGGTTAACCCCAATTCACAGTCACACCTAAAAGTACTTTGGTGAGTTGTGTAAAATTAATCTTAATTTTATACTAATTTAATTTATATTATACTAAAAAGATTAAATATTAATAAAGTGTAAACTTACATACTTACATAATTATTACCGGCAGCTGTTCAGTCTGTCATCTGAGCCTTCCAACTTCATTTGATTTTCTTGCTAACCTTCAGGTGTTTAAATAGTGTTCTGCAAGCATGTATATCTGTTGGATCAAATTAAAACTCTTCAAATCTAAGAGTTGGCCAGCCAGACTTCCTGACAGGAATTGAGAAATTATTCTGGTGCGGCAACAACTTTCAAACCGAGCGGACAAATATTTACTGAGATTTCCGAGAATTGTTCTAAAAATAGATTTTAATGACTCTCTCGTCCATTCAAATTATATTCTAAACCTGGTTAAGACCTCCTGGTTTGAGAAAACTTTACAACCAAATAATTTTAGATTTCGTTTTGGCTGGAATCAAACTCACTTTTGCTCGGTAAAGTAATTTAGTTTGGCCGTTGGGAAGCTGAAAGCCGGCTGCTTTATAACCAGCTTCCCGGCCTGCAAAATCTCATTTGCAGGGAATTTTTCAAAGGGAATGGATGTTCGAAGTTGTGCTGGGTAAGTTCACAATGCTTTCTTGATTAAATTATTATTAACTGAATTTTTCGTATGTGTGAGGTAAAAAATGAATATTTAAAAAATTTAATTAACATTTAAAGGCCGTAATTTTTCGTTGAATTGGAAATAATTTAACAGTAAGTCTCCATTATGTACGTACACTAGACGGATTAGATAATTGAATATTAACACTGTAGAATGCTGTTAAGTGATGATTACTGGTTTAAGTGTGTAGGTTTACAGTACAGTCGCTTAGTTAAAAATTGAAGAGTTAACACTTAAAACAATGACAAAGTGTACTGTTTTAAAATGCTGTAGTACTTACTAGACAGATCAGCGAGTACACTCCCCCCTAACAAAATAACGTGTTTTCATTGTTTAAAAAGTCTTTTATTTAAAATTTAATTGCTGGTTTGCAATTCAGCACGACAAACCAATCTATTTTTATGTGCTTGTAGTGTCTTAAGTCAGTATTTTAGTAACAAAATCACAGCGTTTCAGAAGAAACGGGGGGTGTATTTGTGTCAATAAGTCAATTGTTTTAAAAATACAAGATACGACAAAAAATGTAATCAGACCACTCACAAGAAAATATTCCCCGTTTTTTTTAGTGAGTAATCACCTGATAGAATTTTTTTCGTCAATATTCGTTTTTAAATCCATAGTTATTGTGTTCTTTCACCAGAAGTCGTTAGTCGCTCTAGAGGTCAGTGGCACCAAGCAAAAAAGGAAACACAATTTACAAAACTTTCACTTGGAGGTCAGTGGTAAAACATAAAGACGACAGCTGTGCAGGCATTAGAATTCCCACAGAAAATTACTGAAATGTTGCTCAGCACAAAAAAAGCTGAAATCAGCAAATAGCAAATGGGCCTATCCTGCCGCAATGTTCTCTTTCCACAAGCCCACAGAACAAACTGCCCCTTCCCCCAAAAATACTCAATATTGATGAAGTGATAACTATGTGTTTTGGCTACAGTTATCCCCCTCCCCCGTCTCTGTCCTAAAAAACGTGGGAGTTATCCCAAGCTATAGAAGGCTAACTAAGTACCTTTTATAGTCAGGAGGCAACTAGGGCATAGCTGTAACCATTTTGTATCGGGAAATGGAAGAATTATGATTAAACACCCCTTTTCTCCACTGTCATAAAAAAACGCGGCAGTTATCCCAAGCTATAAAAGGCTAATAAGTACCTTTTATAGTCAGGAAACGACTAGGGTCTACGCCAGAGATGTAACCATTTGTGTAAGGAAATGGAAGAATTCTGATTGCTCTTCCCTCCCCCCCCCCCCCGAAAATTTGGAGCCCAGTTGGACTTCTGTATGGGGCCTGCACCTCCGTAAAAAAGGACGTACGGTGAACAAACCCCCAGCACTGCTGTAAAAAAAAGCCTGCAAAATACTCAAATAGACTTTATTTTTAGTATAATGAAATGCCTAGATCATATTTGGTTTTCGAGATGTATAGCTGTCAATGTTATAATTATGCACGTAATTCCAGCTCTAGTTATCCTTTGTGTGATGTTTATGCTCAGAACTGTTTCACTCGAGTAGCCACTAAAAATGAATGAGTACGTGTCCTATTGAGTTTATTGGCACCATAATACTCACAAACGTTTTTTGTTTGTCTAGAGTGGCCAAAGACAAATTCTCAGTGAGCTTATTCAGAGACGTTAGGGATGGTAGATAAATTATGTGCCGTAATTAGACATAACAGTTCTATTTCTTTGGCTGTGTATCAATGGTAAAACACTCCAAGTGCTACTCCTATCATGATGGTTTAATAATTTTCAACCCAGCTTTTCTCACATTGTGTGTTGGGAGTACATGTGAATGTGTAAATGTATGAATGTGTGATACCACGAAGAACGAAGACCGTCCCACAGGCCCCATCTACAGGGTTTTTTTCCGATGGGTTGCTCAAAACGGGTTGCTCTGCGTTAAATTCCCTACTACTTACAATGGTAATATTATTATTTAGACCTTCGATTAAAAGCAAGGAATTAGTCAACCCTACTGATTAGTGTTGGCAAAATCAAGCAAGGTTCTTTGAAACTTGGAATTATGACAGCTGCATAACATTTACCGTGGATCAGCCATATTGCCAAAGAGAGAACTGAATACATATTTAGGTAGTTGGTCATTTACGTGGGTGATAGGAAAACCTTTTTGTATTCTTATGCAATACTTATTGTAGTAGTCAGTGAGACTGTCCCACAATCTTTATTTCGAGATTTCAAATGTTGGTGCTTTATATCTTTTCATTCAACACGTGATGTTGGTGCCACCATCTGTTCTCACGATTTTACATTAAATTGATATCAAATCCACATCCTTGATGATGCTACCATCTGTAGTTAGGATTTATGTTAAACTGATGTTAAAGTTACGTTATCGTTTTCAAATACTAATATCTCTTTTTTAATACAAATATCTGTGTTTTTTTTCTTGTCCCAGCAAGAGGAACAACAAAAAAATTAATGTTATCACCTTAAAATAACTGTTATAAGAATTTTGACCATTTCAATACTTATTTTTAAGCTACAAAAATTCAAAAATCGGTCCTCTGGTTTTATTTGTAGTGAGAGAAAAACTCCCAATAAGTTCCAAAGGCCCTGATCCGTGTTAATACCTACATTTTAAGCCACAAAAAAGGAAAATCGGTTCATTTGTTCGATTTTTAGGTGACGGCAAAATTTCTCCAAGAACAGCAACAACAACCAGAATGTTGTAGTCGCAAGAATAACAACAATAATAAGAATATTGTAGTCACATTTACATAGCGTTCAAAAGGTCTTGGCCTTGTTCATATTTACGTTTTAAGCTATAGAAGTTGAAAATCGGTTCATTTACCCTGCAGGTGAGGGCAAAGAGTCCCCAGAAGAAGAAGAAGAAGAAGAAGAACAACAACAACAACACATTTTTGTGCTGTTGAAGCCAGACAGCTCGATAGTTGTCATTAATTTTTAATGCAGTGAAATAGTTATATCATGACCCAAAATACAGAATTTCGTTGGTCTGTGTCAATTCTATAGGTAAAACTGTATGGTTTCAAATGTTGACGTTTCCCCAACAAGAATAAGAACAACAACAACATCAAGAGTAATGCAGTCACATCAAAAAAGCTTTTAAAAGACCCTGGTCGTTATTAATACCTGGAATTTAAGCTATAAAAATTGAAAATCGGTTCTTTGGTTCGATCTCTAGGTGAGAGCAAACTTTCCTCAACGAAAAGAACTACAACCACAATATTGCAATTACACAAGGATCGCGGTAATGGTCCTTATGAAAGCCTCAGCATGAACTTCATGGTAAACGTCAAATTTTGAAATCCTATAGTTTCGCCCAGAATTGACATAGACCAACATAGACCAATTTTACTGGGTTAAAAATTTTAATGACAACAATCGAATAGTTCGGCAACCACAGTACGTCCGGCCATTTCTTGTTGTTGTTCTAGTTGTTGTTGGAAGGATAGTATTGCTGCTGGGATCCGAGCCCAAGCCAAAGTTAACGCCGCTAAAAGGGCCAAGGAGGATGTGAAAGCAGCCCGTAGATACGAGTTTGTGAAGGACCGACAAAAAAGACTTACAGGGCCCAGTCGTATGGGAGGAGGGTCGGAAAGCAATAAAGAGGCACGCTCAATGGGAGCGGTATGAGGCACCAACCCCAGTGGGAAAAAAAGGATGAAAAGTGACAATTCCAGATGAATGCAGATGACGAACTCAAAAAAACAGGAAGCAAGAAAGACATATGCTGAACGAAAGCAATCAAAACGAACGCATATGACGGAGGAAGAAAACATAAAGTAAGAGCCAATGGCTGTGGCTGCGAAGAAAGTGAAGCGTGCGGCAGAGAAAGAAGAAGACGGTCATCAATCTGCGCATCTCCACTTTAGTCATTTCCTAACCCTTCCTGCCATCATCCATTTCCTACACGACAGGCTATACCATTGGAGACTTTGGTCTCTGGCAGGTGCAACCAAGGTGGGCAGGTGGTCGTACCCCCTTCCTAATCCCTACCCCATCCCAATCCCACCTCTCTAATCAAAAGCAACCTTGACGTGGTGGTGAAGTTCAGAACCCGATGATACGAGGGGAAGCCAGTAGCAGTTAACAAAATTACTCCTACTCTAACTCTTAACTATAGGAGCCCAAGTTAATTGTCGTCTTGGGGTGGTTAGGCGGTTTTTTTTTATCTCAGGTTGTTCTAACACCAAACTATGGGTATTTAAAGTCTATGTAAGACCAATTTTGGAGTACGCAAGCACTGTTTGGTCCCATAACTTGCTCAAGGATATTGACAAGTTAGAGTCACTCCAAATGCGTTTCACTAAATCTAACCCAGAATTGAGCCATCTGCCTTACAGTTTACGTCTGAAGAAACTTAATTTAGATTCCCTTGAGCTGCGCAGATTGATGACCAACCTGATACTAAATTTTAAAAACTTAAGATAACTTTTGTCTCTCAATCTCCTGTTGTTTGAACTGAGCGGGATAACTTGGACTAGAGGACACAATCTTAAACTTGTCGTGCCCAGATCGAGGTTGGCCTGTTGAGGGTGGTTCGAGCTTGGAACGTGCTGCCAAATGACCTAATTAATTTGCAAGATGAGAAGATCTCTTCATAAAGTTAACTTTACATGTTTTCTCAAGAGAAATTTTTATAACACTTAACTTATGTATATTTATATTGACAATCGGTCTTTTATTTATCGGCCTTTCTCCTGCTCTGATTTCATTTCCTTTTTTTCTTAAGGCTGACTATTAGTGATCATTGAGCTTGTCTAGCCCGTTGCTTCTCAACGAAATTTATTATTTATTATTATTTATTCATTTAATCTATATAGGATCTACACATTCACTCGTACAGAAAACGTAGTATACAACAAAATGAAAGTTAGTAAAATTCTGGATCAGTTTTGACTCTATGACATTTTTTTACTACCTCTTTTCCACTTACAAAAAATTAGTCAAATAACGTGAAGTCAACAAAAAATGCATAATAGTCTACCTATAAATATCATCCTGCAACCCCTCTTATAATTCGCCAAAAATATTTAGTATGGAAAAATCTGTAGACAAATAGAACTTAAAGGGAGCAAAGTATTCACAAAAAATGACACCCCAAAATGGCTGCCTTCAATATGTTACAGATACCAAAATGGCGGAAAGCAGTCATCTTGGAAAATGGTGACATTTCTTGTCCAGGTTTGCTCAAGTAAACCTCAAAATACGCCATCATGCATGTCGACAGTACTCAAGTAAAATTCTCAAAAACACACTGCTGCTAG
>JAHWFP010170665.1:0-12928 GCA_023313725.1 Lithobius niger
GTTTGGAGAACCGAGGTTTTACTGTAGTACAAATCGCATTACAAGTAGTTCACGAATGTCTACTAAGGTTGCACCACAAGTTATATCGGAATGATTCCTCATTGATGGAAACCACTCATTGGTTACTAAAGGATAATGACCGAGAGCATTATAAAACTGTCATAAGGGCATGCCAGTGCCCCGGGCAATGTTTTATAATGTACCGTTTTATGGTTATCAAACAAAAGCGCTGCTTCATTGGCTCTTTTTGCTGAAGGGGATGATCGTTGAACAACACACATAATATAAGCGCTAATTCGAATGATGCATTCAACAAACGGGAGCAAAGTGCCAACAAAACAATGCTTTTTTACCATCCTTTGTAGTCAACAATGGTTAAACAAGGCTTTAACTATTGTTGAACATATTGCCCCTCTTTTGCCTGGGAATCTGGCTGTTGCAGGCATAGGGCCTTAGGGCTTCGGGCAGATGACCAGGAGTGGTTAACGCTCGTTGAACCCTCTTTTGCATCATTATACAGAAAAACTTTGGCAGTATATTCAACAATCGTTAGAGCATTGTTATACCAGGTCATGATATTGCTCTAATGGGCATTATCTTGTGTGGATCAGTTCTTTTGCCCCTATTCTGTTCATGCTTAGGTGTTTGGAGGAATAGTGGTAAGTTCACTGTAGTCGGAATTCGCCTGAATTTTATGTAAACTAGTTGCACTTCTTCCAAAAGCTGCAAGCCCAAGTAAATTCTGTTTTCGTCATCCCATAACATACGTTACTTGATTCGGAGAATGTTACACGACCATACATTACTTCATTCAGAAAATGTTATACGATGGAATTTTCCTGATCCTCCCAAACACTTGCAAGTATAATGCATTGCTAGTTTTACGTGTGCGAGTAGAACGGCAAGTTTCAATAAAAATATTAATACTTGCAAGATGAGAGTATTGGAACCTAGCTTCCGGCGTGCGACAACCTTGTGAATGATGGTGACAAAGTTTTTTTCCTCGTTCTCTCTGCTATAGTGGAAATTGTCCTTTACTGTTAGAATTCTATTTTGTACTCTTATTTTCTTAAGGGGGGGGGGGACTTTAATATTCAACTGCTTGGGTTATCTCGAGATGAACAGGGACAATTTTGCTAGTTATTCCTATGGCCTTTTACATTAATATTCAAATGCTTGGGCTATCTGAAGATTGACAGGGACAATCTGGCTAGTTTTTTTTCCAATGCCCTTTTACATCCTACATTGACATGGTCACAAGTGCATTTCCAAGACCCACCTCTTCTGAATGCACGTGGGTGGCATGATGCTTGAACTAGGATTTCTTACGATGCTGAACAGATTGCTCAAAACTTGGGAAAGCTGCAAGTAGGTTCAGAGACAGCCTTGAATTGGAAATCCAAAAGTCGAGGCTTGAAAGCGTTCAAAATGGGATCTACTGAGAAAATGCTGATAACGAATCACCACAGTGGCAATTTTTAACTTTATACCTAAATTAATAAATACAAATATTTATTTCAGCCATTTCTTCTGTAACCGATGTTCTCCCTAGATTGGACGAGACAGGTGGCGGTGCAAACGATATTGTACCATGTATTGACGGGTGTTCAGTGGTAGTTGATGTTATAGCTTGGCATGTAAAAAATGACGCTAGTTATTTGGTTCCATTGGGTTTTTATTGCGGTGGAGGTTGCAATTTTATGCTCGCCCGACTTACACACGGAATAACCCTTGCGGTTTTACATTGGCAGTTGGCTGGACTTAAAGATTAGGAAAAAGTATTGGTGGTAAATACATAGACTTACATATGTTGCAGAATAATTTTGGTATAAAAGATCGAAATATTTGGTGGTCCAAAAGGCGTATAAATTAAGATTTCACTCCTACGTGTTGCAGTTTGGAGGAATTGGAATGGAATGAATATAATACCAGTGGTAACCATGCATGACAAACAAAGCATGACACCATGACTACAATGCACGTCATGGCATGCATGCGCACATTGGCCTATAATAATACAGTCTGGACTTGACTCGAACTTCTTGGGAGCTCCTCTGTAAGGACATCCGCCACAGGCCCAGTCCACCACTCCATGCCGAGCTGGGGCCGATGACCTTAGTCTTCAATCAATGGCGTCTGCCTGGTCTACCCACAAACGTCCGGCGCATCAGCACAGGATGGTGGCAGCTCAAACGCCAGCCGATACAACCAGAAGGGGCTGCTGAGCAAACCCTTCACAATGGCTGTTAACATAGTGTGTTACTCCTCGCTCCTTGTCTACTAATAATAGGGAGGACGCATTACATTACGTAAGGAAAAAACGATGACACAAAGAAAGCACTGCTCTAAAGCAACTATGTTCAGAACGCTTATTTAAATCCTTATCCTGTAAATCGGTTATTAAAGACCCTGGGCTTATGCACTTACTTTGGTAAAAGTCGGGCATGGACATTAAAGCGTAACCCATTTTCTAACCTTACGTCTGCCCAGAGAGGGCGATCATTCACATTATGATCCAAGGGCGGATCCGGAAGAAATGCTTGGAGTGGGCAGCACAATGATTATTCTACTTTTTCGTTCATTTTTGTCGTAATTTACCTGCGTTTTTTCAACAATAACGGTAGTTCTTATGAGTCCCTCAGCCCCTCCCTTGGATCCGCCCTTGATATGATCTGGATTCAATCCAGTGTTAACGCAATGTCTTTGTTCTCATTTATTCAATAGCCGCTCCTCCAAAATTCAACATATTTAGTTAAAACTTACCTATTTTTTCCTTATAGCAGTTCCTTCCTTTTGAAAGCTCAATCCCCTAGCGATGAAAGTTGGCTTCCCTGCCATTCTGTGCAGGCTTCCATATAATGAACCGCCTCGAGCTGGGCGTTATTATTTCTTCCGCTCAGTGTATACCTTGGCGACCAAGAGGGGAGGCCGGGCGGGCCGAGGTAATGTATGTTTTCATATAGGCAACAAAAACAAGAAATTGACCAGGCCCAACCCTGGTATTTCTAAGATTTTATTGCCGTCAAAATATCATTACCTATTTTTTCCTTATAGCAGACTATTTCCCATGGAGGCGTGCGCCAAGGGTGCCGGATCCAGTGCTGCGAGCAGGCTACCCCGTGAATCGGTCGCCATTTCCAAAGCGAAGAGTGATACTCATGAACCAGTCATCCAACCTAGCAGTGGAGGGAGGGGGACTGGCAGGGAAAACCAAAAGGGACGCCTGAGAATCCACGAGAAAAGGTACGTGGAAAGCCGGATGGACAGCGACCATATTCTGGGCAAGAAAAATGAAAAAAATATAGTCCTGCAACATGACAAACTTTTCATAACCTGAACAACGTCTTGTCAGAGGGAAAACACGCTTGTTGTGTCGAAGGCCAGGTGGTCCGAGAGGAGTCAAGTGATGAGAGTACTAGAGAGTGGGTAGAGGCCCGTCCTATATAGATGAACCCGGACAAAGTGTCCAAGGTGGTCGATGTAAGACACATTTGTGAAGGATCCGTTTCTGAGATGAGGAGGCCCTTAGATCAGGATAACGCAGAACAGGCGATGGCTAAACCTGTCATTGGTGATTGTAAGAACAGGAACACACTGTGTTTGTACAAGGAACAGAATGTGTACAGAAGGTCTCAGAATGACATGTAACATGAACGGTGGCGGCCGGGATCCGGTAGTAGGATACAAGGTGCTTGTATGAAGGTCTTGAAAAAATATGCACTTCGAGGGGAGTCAGTAGCGGAAGGCCAGTTGTCCGCAGAGTGAAAGGGGGTCAGTGTATGTCGCGGTCCTCCTGATAGTGAAGTAGACGTTGTTACCCTAAGGTGTAAGGCAACGTCAGGTCAGACCGGTCCCATTGAGGCATGAAGAGAGAGAGAGACAGGCCTATGATAGAAGGAAACCAAGTGGTCGCCTTCGGAAGCGGCCGTTTTCGAAAGTAGTTGGTAGGAGAAAACACATGGTACATCAGTGTGTTCGGGTCGCAGCAAAAGAATCTGGGTAGTGCGAAGTGAATGGTCACCTGTAGTCCTGCAGCTTCTAGTAAAAGAAGCACTATCTGGCTAACAACTGTGGCAGCAGAGTGGCACCGAATAAGACTGTGGTCCCCTTGGGTCCCCTAGGGGATTGTTGACCTGTTGACAGGACTGCGGACCGAGACGAAAGTAAGTCATTTTATGGATTTATTGGAGGGCCGAAGAAATAAGAGCTAGGTTTATGTCAGCAGGAACAGTAGATAAAAGACCGGTGTTGCCGGCGATTTCTTCATGCAACTGCGGTCCCTGTGGGTGTTCCTAGCAAACCCAAAACCTGTGGGGACCATGGGTTGAAGTCTAAGGGGACCGTAGACCGAAGCTGAAGTAAATGTCGATTCATGGGCCGAATGGAGGATCCAAGAGATATCAGCTGGGTTCTCGTCAATAATAGACATAAGGCAGGGGTTGCCGGCGAATGAAAGAGCTTCTGAACGGAGTTGCGGTCGCCGAGACTGTCCCTAGCAGGCCCAAGGGGACCGTGGGCCGAGGCTGAATAACAGCTTGACAATAACTGAAAGGTTGGAGTCCACAGTTTGCGAATGCTAGATAGGATGGCGTGGTACAGCTAAGGAAATTTGAAGGCTGTCGACAGGAGACAGGAACCGCTGGTGAAATTAACGCTGTAGAACCAGAAAAATGTAAAGGCATAAACAGCTGAGCGACTGGCATGTTGTAGACTGTGTCTTGCGAAGGTGGTCGTCAGGAGACAGGGTACTGGAGTCATGTAGATATAATCGTAAATGACAGAGAGCGGAGGTGTAACTGTAGTGTAGCTGTAAGCCAAACTACGGCCTATCCTACTGTGGGCGTGGTGGCCAATCGGTTCCTCGGTAGGAACGGCCGTGGTATACTGATGGTGCAGTATATCAAGGGGGTCTGAAGACAAGTTCGAAGCAAAAGGATTTGCAGTCTAGTCCGGGGATCGCAAGGTAGCTTGTTGCACTTCAGGAAAGGAGACCTGCTAGCGAGACATCCTTCCAAATCCCGAGTGGTTGAAGAAAAACCTACCGGGAAGGCAGCAAACCAAAAGTGGTTCATAGACAAGGGTACCAGGCCCTGGCCCGAACTCCGGAGCGAAGTGGCCGCCTGCGAAGGAACAGATGACGCGAAGGAACAGAAGATGTCACTTGGTAGACAACAGGATCTGCAGCTGCAGGTGACTTGTAGGGAAACTGCGGTCCCCTTGAGTGTCCTTAACAGGCCCATGGCCTTGGGAGGCTGTGAATCGGGGGGCCGAGGGGACCGTCTGTGTGCTTATATCGGTATCCCCTCCCTTTTAGCTCGTTTGCCGGAGTGCAGTCGGACAACGAACGACAGAACCTGGAGCTGTAGCAGCGGTCGACTTAAAAGGAGGAGACAGGCTGCAGGTTTATCTGTAACAAATGCGCTGGCCGACTGGTGGCGTTCGGAATGCACAGTGTGGATGCTGCGGTCCCCTTAGGTGCTTCCAAAATTGGTTTGTGGGAATGGGCGACCGTGGACAGGGACCCTTGTCTTCAAAGTAGGTGGACCGACAGCAGTATGTAGAAAAAGGGAGGACACCGGGCCCGATCTTGAGCCTGGGCCCGAGTCGCGGGTCGTAAGTGCCAGCAAAGGGATGGACGATGAACCGATGTTCGGGTCACAGCGCAATGACTGAAAACAGACAATGCATTGGAAACAAGTAGTGGCTCGGTCGCCCGTGCTACAGTGCACGAGAGCAGGGGTGTAGCAGAACCAAAAAATTCGGGTCCAGGAAGACCGGGCAAAAACCCAAGTGAAGGTCCTCTTCGGAGACCGATTGGCGGTTGCCAAAACAGTCCATCCTAATTGTAGAGTGTATCCATGGGAGAGCTAGTAGAAGACAACAACAAGCTGTGGTGCCCTAGCAAGAAAGTATGATGCCCAGCTCGAGGCGGCTCCTTATTTAGAGGTCTGCGCACATGCGCAGAGAGGGAGGCCAACTTTCATTGCTAGGGGATTGAGCCTTCAAAAGGAAGGAACTGCTATACGGAAAAAAATAGGTAATAATTTTTTTGACGGCAATAAATACTAATTTTTAACCACACAAACCTACGTAACCACAGGAACTAAGCTGCAACGGCCAATTACCAGGCAAGAACGACGACTCCTCTTCTGTCCAGGAGCCACATGCCCTGTCGCAAACTTCCAGTAAATGGTGGCAAAAACATTCCCGATCGTGAATCACATTAAATGTATGAGGTTTTTAGTTAATTTTGGAGCAGAAAACAAGAAAGGGTATAAAGAGTTAAGTTTGCAGCAGACAAATGACGAATTACGGGGTGGACGTTAGTAACTAGACTATTTCATGATTTTTTTATCCCCTTAAAGCATTGTAGGGAGGTGAGCTTTAGCTTCGAATGGGCATTTATACACAATTTGCGGTTCATGTATTAGTAAAATCAAGAGTAAAACCACCTATCTTACTCTTGGTAAAATGTACATGCTAGCAAAAAAAAACTTGAAATTCTTAGGAAATTTAAATTTAGTACACAAAACGCTTTGAAATTGGCTTTACGTTTGAAAATGGAAACGTTTACACGAAACATGTGGACGATGCACATGTTGAAGATCACGTATGGGGATGTGCGTTGGGTCTCGCTTGCTACAGTGGTTGTTTATGTACTATTGAAAGAGGTCATCGAAAAGAACTCGGTTCACACTTAAGACATATTTACAAGTATGGAATCTAAGTTTTGTTGATCAGTTAGCATGCAAATTGCCTGTTCACAAACGAAACTGGAATCCTCATCATAAAAGAATGCAGCTTTATCATATCATGTTGGCCAATGTGGAGGCATCTATATCAACACTTCTCCTTGGCAACGGGTTAAGGGTCTTGGCTGTATTGTTTGATATCTGGGTTTGCCCACATGGATGAGGCTGCGCTGGCAACCTTGGTCCGTCATCCTATATGCACATAATGGGTGTGTTATAAATGAACGTTTTGGTAAGCATGCTGCAATTACTACCAACTAACGCACATATTAGTACGTCCTTTGTCAGTCTGGTAAAATATTGCCAAACAGAGAAAGTCAAACATTGCAAAAGTGTTAAGAGTACTGAGGAAAACCCACACACAATGTCAAAACACAACAGCTTGACAGACGAAAAATAAAACAAGAACTGGCACACATGGACATACGGCGAAGCACAAGAACGAAATAGATTGAAACACGTGGAAGTGTTCCTTTAAGAGAATTTTTACTTGGGCAAAGAATTTGGTTTTAATGGAAGCTCACTTAGAGCCACTCCACTAAGTAACACCACCAGATGATTATCGAAACAGGATTTCTGACGTGTTGGGAAAATTATGAAGTTTGTGATTGAACATTGAGACTATCGGTTCAAATTCAGCAAAGCCATGATTGAATTAGAGGTTCTCTTTACCAGCAGTGTAAATAATAAGAGAAAATAATAGCGCTTTTATGGCTATGAACAGTACTGGTAGATCACTGATTCACAATAGAAGTGCTACGGGGCCTACAGTAGAACCTTGGCACACACCACAGCTGGTTTGTCCCTCGAGCGCCGACCTTTCAGAGAGACTGCCACAAAAGGGTTCCAAAGGTTCACAAACACCTTTCTCGATAATTACAGCAATGTGCCTCAAACACATCGATGATAAAACATTTTAACAAACAAAGGTTGCTGAAGTGGAAATTATTCTGCGCGAAATCCAAACTACAGACAACAAAACCATACAATTCCTTGCATACTAACTTTTTGTTTATCTTAGAAAACATGTGGTAAATAAGAATAGTTATTTTCCATTCCTCGCCCAGGATGGAAAACACTTTTTGTTTATCTTAGAAAACATGTGGTAAATAAGAATGGAATAAGAATTTTTTCCATCCTCACCCAGGATGGAAAAAAAATGTTTTTACCACAAGAATACCTACCCAGAGTTGTTCATGCACTCTGCTAGTAGCAACACAGAGGCGAGCCAGGGTGAGTAATTGGGTAGGTATTCTAGGAATGAAAACATTTTCCATCCAGGCTGAGGAAAATAACTGGTTTTATCCCAGAATACCGTCCCCAATTAAATTAGTGCATGGTAAAGACTTCGTCAAACTGGATGGTGGGCAATTGCTGACGTCGCCTCCTGGGTTAGTTGGTGGATACCTTGCAAGTGCCTTGGATCTACTGGAGCACTGAGTGGCTCAAGTGAGGACAAAACAGATGCTTGGGAGGTCGTGTCTCGAAGGTAGTGTGATGTGAAGGTGGGGTGACACTTCCACGAGGCAACCTGAAGAATTTCTTCCAAGGGGACTTACTTGTAGGTAGCCCAAGAGACGGAGAAGGCTCGGATCTTGTAGGTTGTTCTTCCAACATTGTCAGATGTGGAGGATTCAACTGTGTTTTCACAGGTGAATTCAATGACAGAGCAGATCTAGGAAGTGGTAAAGGTTGGTGTAGCATGTCCTGTACCATACCTGTATAAGTCTGTTCAGCCTTTTCTCCTCTTCGGATCTTTGCTTGAATACAGGTAGAAGTGCAGCGCTCTGACAGAGCACTGTAGTCTCTCATCTTCATCCTCTATAAGAGGACCAAGCGCTGGAATCATGAAGGCCTTTGAAGCTTCCTAGGAAGTGTGGATCTTTATTCTGAAGAAGGGTCGAGGCAGGAGTCTTATAGAGTCGTAGTTTGGTCCTAAATGCAGGTAAGCGTCATCAACGTTTAAGGATTGAATCCCACGGGAGCATTTCCCGAAGCCAAGGCGAGCAGGAACACAGTCTTTGTCCTAGCGAAGCTTGTTCTATTGGATCGTAGGGTTCCTTGAGGAGGCTTGTTAACACCAAAGGAAGGTCCCATTGTGGAAAAAGCTTCCTCTCGATTTGTCTTTCTACGTGGATTTTATGAGGATATCATGAAATCTTCAACAACAGAAGTGTGTCCTACCATTTGGTGAATTAATGGCCTAATGAAAGACTTTGATAGCGGACACATTTATCCCAGAAGAAAAGAGGCGGTTCAGGGACTTTGTGAGTTGAGATAGAGTTGGATCCAGGGGGATCAGTCATTTCCACAGAATCAACAATGTCACTGAAGCCACTTTCCTTCATAAATCTTGCGTGTTGACCCTTGGAGACAGCAGACAATGCGGTTGGCAACTTGCTCTGAAAGGCCATCTGCTTGGAGGAGCTGGATGCTGTGGGACAGTATGCCAGCCCCTATACTGCCCCACGTGTTGCTCCCTCGCCCTTACCTTACTACCAAGGTAACTTAGTCCTTCCAAGCTCCTTATAATAAGATCTAGCACTTTAGCAGTACAGCCTATGGTGTTTCCTAATCTGTAAGATTTGTAACAATTGTGTTTAGCAACGATATCACTATTGTAGACTGCGGCCGAAGCATGATCTCCCTTACCTGTTACCTCTCAGTTACTGTACTGCTTTTCAATACTCATGTTCATAACGCCTTAGCTGTGTTGATGCAACCCATTTATAACGAGTGGGAAGTCTCTCTCCTCCTTTACGTCTCTTTTTCTCCTCTCTGCTGTTTTTTCCCCCAATAGAGTTGGAATTAGGTAGTGTCGTAGCGGTACCGCCATCTTCTTTTTAGTGTTAAACTTAATTGATGCAACCCTTTTTGGACTCAAGTTTAATCGGCAGATAGTTACTGCTCCATTTTCGTTAATCCCTACTACTCACAGGGACCAATGGAAGGATAGACCTTGCTGTTTTAATGCTGGTGTCACTTTCATACTTTCTGCATGCAACGAAGTAGATGCCAACTCCTTTAGCCACTATCGAGAAAATGAAAGGAAGAGGGATCACACCATCCGCTACTGGGGCGATTGCTATGGAAGCACCAAGATAATGCCTCATAAATAAAACATTCAGACCTGTAACGCTTCTGGATCTTCTTTCATGTCCTTGCTTCAGGAGTTGCGCAGAATAAAAGATCGCTTACGGCCATCATACGTACAATACGCAAATAGGACTCAATAGCTATCCTAAGAGACCTGTCAATCGAACCACATTCCGTACCAATCATCTTTCAGCATTATTACACGAGTAGAGCGTCAGCATGACTACATTTATTCTAAGCAATGTACAAAAAGCAGAAAGCTAAAAGGCACTTTACTAATTAAAAATATAAACAGAGTAGCCACCCGGTGCTGGTGAAATACGAAATCTAGCTCGGAACCGTTTTCAAGTGAAGGTTAAAACATGTCAAACAACTAAAAATTCAAACACTACAGCAGAGCAGATGGTCATGGTTGTAAACCTTACAGGAACCATTTCGCAAGAAGTGATACACTGATAATCTGCGCCTTGTTAGTAAAAGTAGTCACTCCCTTCACAGCCAACTTCAGCTTCCCTCCCCTCCCCTCCCAAAACCAATACTACAATATTCCGGTCAGATTTACAAAAGACACCATTTATAGCATACCTTGCACCCATTCTGGATGCACAGACACCTATGTAGGCCAAAGTAAACAGGAAATCTGTAAAAGTCTTAGTTCCTACAAATCAAACTTTAAATTAATGAAACAAGAAAACTCATGGGTTCAGCACTTTCAAAAAAAGGGGCATAAACCCGGTATTTCACAAACAAAGGTTTTGTTTCAAATTCCGAACACTAAAACACGAGAAACTGAGAAACACCTTGTATTCATTTAACCAAACCACCTGTTCATAATCACTTGATGCCTACAGCCAATCACATACAAGACAACATTGCGTTATGCAATGACGATAGCATCAACTCATTTCCACCAATCAAAATGCAGGGGCTCACCATTTAAAGCATTAGACAACCTCCTTCTCTTATCATTTGACCAGCAGACTTGGGTGAGTAAGCAGCTGACTGTTGGCACATTCTTTCGAATTGTGCCGACTTTTAATTTAATTTTATTTTGTTTTAATTTTTAATTTTAGTATGGGACCTTACATCCTTAAGACCTGTAAGGTTTATAACCAAGACCCATCTGCTCTGCTGCTGTGTTTTAATTTTTAAGTTGTTTGACATGTTTTAACCTTCACTTGAAAATGGTTCCGAGCTAGGAGCCGACGTCTTTCACCTGCACTTGATGGCAACACTGTTTATATTTCTAAGCAATGTACGACACTCATAGTAGCAAGGTCAGACATGCAGTTGTAGGACTGGGATCACTTGGTGAACGTTCCTTCCTTTCTGGGAGAGTAGATCTTCTTCCACGGGTACTTCTTGGCTAATCCACCAGAAGTTCTAGAAGATGGACGAACCACGGGTGGGCTGGCCAATCTGGGGTGATAAGTATGAATGTTCCTTCCATCTTTGCTGTTTTCTCCAGAATTAGTGGTAGAAGTATGCAAGGGGGAAAGATGTAGGCGAACATGTGGGTCCACGCTGCTGCTAGAGCGTCTGTTGCCCAGGCGTGACAATCTGGGAGGGACTCACATAACGCGGAAGCCGGTGCTTGGCACTTGTGGCAAACAGTTGATCATCGGAGTTCTGTAAAGGTTTCCTCTCGCACCCCAAGGTCATTAATGTTCACTCTGTAGATAGGACGTTGTCTTGATGGGAGAGCTGGCCCGCAAGAACATTCTGGTTCCCTGGAATGTGGAGAGAATTTATCTTTATCTTCAAGAGAATGTGGAGAAGAAAGCGCTGGTTTGCCTGCACGTGAAGGTTTGTCTTTCCCTTCAGGATGTCTTGGAAATGAGAATGGCAAGGAAGATTGCTTGCATATGGTTTGGAGCGTGCTTTCCTCTTGACTTCACATTTTAGTAGCAGTCGCAACGTTGGTATGAGCAAACCATCTAGTGGTTGACACATCTGTGATGAGAATCTCTGATGGGACTCCTAACGTAGTGTTCGTGGGGTCGCATCAGTACAGGGCATCTGTCATTGAGAAGTATGTCCCCGAGTATATTTTAAAGTTACGAACTTGAAAAACCCGTGAGTGTTCTTGGCCAGAATAACGGACCAATCCCTTCGTTAGACAGTTGCTGCTGTTGCCAGAAATAGAATTAAAAATGGAATTCGGTTGTCTGATATCTAAAATACATGGGTAATCGTCCAACATTATGTCTAGCAGAAGCAGCTTGTGATTTGCTAGTACTGCTTCTTAATGTGAAATAAACAAAGCAATTGACCTATAACAAATTAGCATTACATAACGTCAATTAGACGAACCAATCCCTTCGTATTATTTCATTTTTCGCGCCGTACTCTTATTCTCAAGGCGCAGCAATTCGCGAGCTATTCAAGATGGCCGCCCGTTTTACTCGCTGTCGTCTAAGAGAATCGCGCTCAAGTGATGTGGATAATTACGTACGGACTGATGATTCAAAAACAGTAAAACAAGATTAAGTGATAACAGCTGTAACAAAGAACCATTGTTGGACTGGCTGAGAAGTGAGAAGTAGTAACAAAAGTGCATTGTAATACGGGGCTGCACTGTTAGACCATGCAGTAGGACGGCTGTACAAAACAGCGGCGGGCAAGCACTCATCCTCCCGTCTTACAACAATCGTACATGGAAGTAGAAGTACATTCAGTGCTGGCCACCGCTAAAATAGTGACTGATCGATTTATTTGCAAGCTACAACAAAGACCAGGTAAAGAGATAAAACTTTTATATTTATATCTAGACCGTTGATGTGTCGCACTTTGTTTAAATATTGGGATTATTTACAACAGCGTATTTTGTAACAGGGTTCACCTTTCCCGTACGAGTATTGTCGGGAAGCCAACATTGCAGACATTATTGTAACAAAATAAATACGGGCAGAATAGTAGTGCACGTTGAAAAAAATTTGCGTATATATGGTTAATCTCAATAAACCCCCCACTGGGTAGATATTGGTCTGGAAATCTATTCAATGGGTAAGTAAGCCAGACAAACACAGTTATAAGGGATATCCATAACCCATATTATTATAAAAATCAGTATTGTACTT
>JAHWFP010170677.1:0-11809 GCA_023313725.1 Lithobius niger
GTATTTTAATGGCGGCAGACTACAGAAGTAGAAACGACATGCCGCTTAAGGTTTAAATCCATTGATTTATATGTTTTCTGGTGCTTCCTCCTCGGCTCATTAGAGAACATTTTCATAACTTGTCATACAACATTAACATGAATAAAAGATATACGTAATTTTCATAAACTATGATAAAAGACGAGAATTTAAATACCATGTTCTGTGATAAGAACGAAATCATTATGAAAAGTTTCTCAATTAAGGAAAACATCATTACCTAACTGTTAAAGTTCAATTTATTTCATATTTAATACATAATAAAAAATCCATGATTTGTGGATCATTTCTAGTTTTTCATGACGTCTAGTCGTTGTAGTCAACATAACATACTAGCAAGACTTATTTCGGAGTGCTTGCTCATCTGTGATTGAACGGAATCACTGCATCTAGCATTAAAAATAGCACCTAAAATTGTTAATTTACTATTCTTTAACAGTGCCAAAACGAGTAGCTAGTTTCGACAATTACCTAATCGTAAATATGTCCTAATTAATTGAAGGTGGATGACAAATTAATAATTCTCAAGCCACTGATACCTTTAAAATTGTGCTGCAGTTTAGAGCGTAATAAAAAGCGACTAAACAATCTGAACACCACAAAAATAATAGTGTTACTGCCTAGTTTCGTCTCAAACAAGGGATTACTAGATCCTTAGCTCCAGTAATCGTTTTACTTTATCCCTGTGTTCTGGGTTATGTGGGAGTTATTATTAATTAGGCCTAAACTTCACTGCAACATATCCTCCCACCCCACCAGTTTCGATTCCCAAATGTACTGGGCCTCAAAATATCTTTACAGCACGTAATTCGTTCTCCACTGTTATGAACATACTCAGTAGATTTATTGTGGCCATTTGTTGACAGACATTCCTGGCAGACGTACCAATCATTAGGACAAGCCTTTTTGCATGCCTTTTTGCATGAAAGCTATCATGGTTTACACCAATTATGAACGAGTATGATTTACAAGTGGATAATCTGAGAGAGAGATTGTAAGATTTTATTTAAGGGAACAGTGACCCACCATAGATCATCTGCATCTCAACCAATCTGAAAGATTGCAACAACAATAGAGTCATTACAACTACAAAACAATATTTACAACTCCTACCACCACCACACACTTCGTCCTAGCGGAGGCTAGAACCAACCGGTTGCCTAGCAAAACTCGACCATTGCACGCTGTGCACATAGATTAAGTTTCAACGTGGGACTATGCAACAACGGATTCAGCAAAGAAAGTTAATGCTGCACAATAGCTAGGAGGGAAATCCTATACGGGGCCATGTCTTCCCACCCTACTCCACAATAGCAAGCCAGTGAGAGGGATAGGCCCACTCCACAATAGCTAGGAGTGAAATCCTATACAGGGCTATGTTTTCCAACCCTACTCCACAATAGCAAGCCAGTGAGAGGGATAGGCCCACTCCGCAATAGCTAGGAGGGGAAATCCTATACGGGTCCATGTCTTCCAACCCTACTCCACAATAGCAAGCCAGTGAGAGGGATAGCCCAGTTCACGCAAGTAGGCATGAAGTAGCACATGCACAGTGTGCAGCCTCGATAAAGTGACAACCGCTTTCCGAGGCAGGATAGCTAATTCAGAAGGCCGTGACAAAGATGGGTAGATGCTATAAAGAGTACACTCCTTATCCTTACGGAACCATTCCTCATCCCGCTCCATGTGCAAAACGAACTAACTGGCAGCCAACTCAAATGTCCACCACAGCCTCTTAAGGCAATTGGTATTATTGTGTTGAGTCAGCCACCCGACTGCCCATCACAACAGAGTCACTTGGCACACGGCCCACATCCACCTCCACACCAGATTCGAAAGTCTCCAGCAGCATGATACCAATTTCCAGCACAAACAAATGTGATGGATCCTGGAATCAGAATTGTCCCCACTACGAAAATCATAGCAGCATGCGGATTTGAAGGGACATCCAGCCAGTCGACCCCAAGGCAAGACCAAACAATATCTGGCAAACTTTCCATTCGATATCTATAACCAACTTCATATGCAGGTATCCACACACCGGCATCTCTTGTACGTGCTCCATAGAGAATGATGCATCAAACTCCAGAACCCCATAGTCCTGTGGCAGGAAGAGACCTTTTGCTATGCACTATTCACTATCAACAGAGTGTAGCTCTTAACTAACAACCATGGGCAGACCAATGGCTTTACTCACCAAAATGGGAACCTTGGTACTCACTCTAAAGATGGTTGCCCCCAGCACCAGTCTGAAGGAAAGTAGTTGCAGAAGCTGGCAGGGAGAGGCAACTTTCCAAATCTTGCCTACCAGATCCCCATCAGCACGATACGCAAAACAAGTCAAAAGAACATATTTTGGCTCTTACACGCAAAAGACAACTAATCTTGTAGGGGACTGTAGAGATGGAAGTTGTCCCCATGCAGCCAGTGATCACATGTAGTGAAGTGTTGACCCCCACTTGCACCACGCGAATCCTAGTCAATTGCACAAATCATAAAAATGGAAAATGGCAGTCAACTCATGGTTGAATAAAATCAAGGAAGAACTGCCAAAGACCTTTATCCCCTCATTCCAACTTTGGCCGACTAACCATGGAATGGCACTTGTGGAGTTTTCCACTGTACCTCGGACGTGTGGAAATCTGATATCCAGGTACCTAGGTAGGGCATATTCCCGACATGGACCACCAACTGGCAGGGACACCATGGCCGAGAACACTTACTAGTTAGGCAGCAATATTGTCAAAATAAGCTGATATGTTACTATAGGATGCTACCACATTGATCAGAATAATCTGATATTCTGATGGTAGCAATGAACATCGAAGAAAGAGTCTGATATTCACCTAGGATCATTTTACAATATTTAGCGGCGTTGAAATAAGCTCAAATGTTGAAAAACAAGCTGTAAACAAATCTGGAGAAATTTGCTATCTCCCGACATCATTCCCAACTAATCATTAATTCTGGAGGATACGTGCAATGCTAAACACCCAAGAACCAAAGCACCCAACTCACTCGTCGAATCCTACTAATGATTAAGCTTAGGAACTATGTTCCTCAAGCACAAACACTGCCACAAAGTTAACTTATTCGAGAATACACTGGCTTATGCAAGAATACACGAAAATATTCTGCTACTTTGCATTGCCGTATGATTTAATTTACGTCGGGTACACTGAAACCCCCCACGAAAAAAATAAATAAAAATAAACTTACCTATAGTCATCCAAATCGTAAAACGTACGAGTGTTAGAATTGACAGCTTGAATATTAAGTAGATGTTGACGGTAATAGCAATAGCTGGCACAAAAGGCAGACCAGGCGTCATAAACTTGAGTGTTTTTCTGAAAAATCATTTGACAATATTAATATTGACTTACTGATGGGTTTAAATGTGACACATTTTAGAAGTTATTTTACAAGTTTTTTTTTTAATAAATTTCTGCGAGCCTGAAAAGGACACACCTCCGCACTAGTTTCAAGCAGCTTGCTCGAAATAGCTTTTGCGACATTTACATAGGTTAGAGTGAATTTAGCAATCCATTTCCTGTGAAGGGGAAAATAGGAAAATGAATCACTTTGCACCATATTTACTCACGTCTGAACTAATGTTGCAATTTAAATAAATTGTATTAGTTTGAGTTTACATCAGTTCCGTGACTTAAAATTTTTTTTTAACATTGACAATGGTACGGCTTTTCTCCTCACTCATCCCTCACGTTTGGTGATGCCATCGGGGACCACTGTGTCCCTGGTAGGTCTGACCTTGGTGGTAAGGCATTCGTGACCCCAACCCTATACCACCAACCCTTCCTTTACAGCCGGGCAACCGTCTTCCTTTTAAACTTTTAAACTTTACAATTTTTAATTTTTGTTCTAACTTCGGATGGCATTTAGTGACCACCAGGTCCTTGCCATTCCGGTTACGTTTGCAACAAACTTTATATTATTATACTAATAAGTGTATTTTAAAATACACTGGTTCATAAGACTTAAAAGAGAGATCTAGTCTGTCACAGTTTTTGTTGGCAAGTATCAAGCCTCACATTCACATGACAATTGCTTCGCTTCTGTCCATAGTAAAATAAGATATTACAAAATGTTCGCAGATGTGCTGTGTTGGATTCTTGGAAGCAAGTTTGTCATTAGCTCGTAACAATCAGCACCCCCTCCCCCACCCCACCTTGCAACGAATCGGCCTACAATTAGTATTTCTAAAATGTCAACACGGAGATGATGCAACGTGATAATGTCAGTAGTATCCTACCTACAAAAGACGTACGCTATTCCAACCAAGCGGAACTTGGAGGTTAACACATTCCTGGTAATACATAATTTGTGGGTAAATAAAAGCACAAGTGCACATTCATACTGTTGAATAACTAACTATTTGGCAAGTCTTTTAAATGTACTTACACCTTCGACAAGCTATTCTGAGGGATAAGTTTAAAACGATCCCCGGATAAAACACGTCACAACATCTGCAGCGATGTTAGCTGTGCAGATAGTCGCTTTTGATCATCTGGTGAGGCATTTCGCCTTCACAGGTATATGGTGGCACAGCAAGGATATATTTGTGCAACGACTCGCATGTATATTCTCGATCGCTACTTTTTTTTTTACTTAATTAATACTAAACTCACTGGTTAATTCGCCTTTAAAGGACCATGTGGCTTTCGAGTTACCTATACCTAGTAACCATGGCAGCAACATGGACAAAGATCGTCTCTTCGTGGATCGAGATACGGAGTATGATGCGTGTATCATGGTGGCGTTGATTTATGATACAATAAAATTCCTACAGCAGTACAAAATGGCAGACTGATTTCTGAATCCATCATTCAGTCGATGTTTTTTTTTTCCGATTAGAAAATACCGGAAATGGTTGGTGTGATGGCTGCGGTAAAAGACTAGCTTTTCACAGAGTAGTTTGTCGATTCTTACACTGTGAAACAGAAGTGCACCCAGGAATTTTTCTCAAGGAATTAGAATTAAACATTTGGGGCCCAGAAACTCAATCAAGGGCAAGCAGGAGTTTGCTATAAGGTCCTTGACGTCCTTGAAAACAATTCATTTTCAGTAATTTTAATGTCTTTGAAACGTGTAAAAAAAAACAAATTTCAGATTTTTTTTAAGTATGCCACTCTTAACTTTGGGTCTTGTGGGGAAGGGGAGCACTTTGGGGGTGCCATTGCTTTAAAAAAAAGTCTTTGCAAGTCAATGGGTGGCAGTAATACCATCAGTCATTTTGACTGTAATAACTTGCAAAAAAACTACAAAAACATTGTCAGTAGCTTTAGAAATTCGTAAAAATACAGTGTAGTTTACCGTTAGCAACTGTAATGACACGGTGATGTTTACAGCAAAAACATAACATTTTCCCCATCAAAAAGACTGACAACGTTTGACTTTAAAAATACATTACTGCCAGCTGCTTAAAATACCGTTCTGAATCGAGAAATATAGTATACTATACTATTTTACTATACTATTTTATATAGTAAATAAAAAAAATCGTACAATAATATTTACCGAGCAAGCACAATACTACAAAAAAATAAATACTACAAAAAAAAAAAATTCCAGCAGTAAATATTACTTTAAATCATTGTATATATAGTAAACTTTACTGTTTCTTATCGCCACGGTATGACATTTTCATGGAGCTCTCGTTATTGTTACCATATTTGAAAACTTCGTGGTAGAGTTTATTGTGAGTTAAGAAGTTTGTTATAATATTTAATGTAAGAAGTAAAATTGCCTTTATTTGCAGTGTGTATTTAATATAATATTAATAAAACATTTTAACACATCATGGAAAGATGGTATGGACTACTAAAGGGCAATGAGCCAACTAACATCGTTCCAACACAATTTACAATTATTAATATTGTCGTTTCAAGAACTGTGTAATAAAAGACTTTGTCACGGGCTAATTTAGGAACTTCCACTGAGACTGCACCAACGGAAACACCAGGAAGTGAGTTCCAAAGTGCTACCACCCTCATCGCAAAAAAATTCGTCTACATTCTTTTTGATGGTGTGGCCAGGATCTCATCTAAGAGCAGATGCTCAACGATCGCACGTGAACAACTTTCTGTGTTGGACTTGATTTCACATTTTAACCTTTATATCCTAGATGAGTTACAAATAATAATAAAAAATAAAACAGTTGCAATGTTGGTAAGTGTATTGATTGATGTCTGTTACAGCCTATCGTGCAATCCAAATTACAGCGCAAAGGTCAGTGTTACTTATGACGTAAGCGTAGGAAACAGTGCCTTGGCATGTAACTTAGGGAGTTGTGACGAAACAGCATCGATAGTTGCATGAAGCCTTTGCTGTATGTTAAACCTTTGTGGCTGCAGAGGTTCTCAAGTATTATACTGTGTGTAGTATGGACTCTGGCAGTAAAATGAGTGCTGAGTTGAGATAAGCAAGAGACTCAGCTCATTATATTTGCTGGCATCCAAACTGACAATTGATGAGCTCTTCCCAACATTTTAGAAGATTACGATTTCGACTTTGTGCAATCCAAGCCAAAATATAGTCGGGGAGAGGAGCTTCTAGAAACAATGAAGTGAGATCCACCCAGTTAATTTAGTGAAGTCAGCTATAGAACCATAGTGGTCATCGTGGCTGAGCGGTGAGAGAGCTCAGCCAGGTTGTTGGAGGTTTGTGGATCTGGTCGAACCCCTGGAAAGGGGACCTTGGCAAAGTCTCCACCAGGACTGCCGGTCAGGGTAGCGTGAGAGGCTACCATGGTCCCTCAGCGGCTATGGGGACTATTCTGGACAATCTTTTGGCCCCGACGATGATCGAAGGTTTCCTGGATCGAATCCCTGGATTGGCCCCAGATATTTCTTCTTCTCAGAAAAGTCTGGTAATGTTCAAAATTGAGCCGGTTCAACCACACAAGCATTAAATTGCTTCAGCTGACTTAGGCTAAAAAAAAATAATATCATAAAAAAAATTTAGTAGTCAGCAGTGATGTAAAAATCATTCTACGAACTCTATAGCGTCAAATCTTAAACTTTAGCATTAGTTACCTCAAACTCTAGAAGTGTTAATGAAGCATTAATGCTGCTTTTCAATTCCTTAAAAATAGATAGGCCAAGACCAACGATCGTTTATAATAAGTGCCTAGTGTAGATAACTGTAACCAAGCATTATGCATAATGACTTTGAATTAAATCCGCATGGATCAAGAAATGTCTTGAAGCTGTTATTGTCATCAAATAATGCTGGTAGGGAGTTAGGTTTGTAGCGTCTTGATGAATCGGAAATGATGACACTTTCCAGGACCTAAACTTTGTGAAAATGCCAACGGGTGCCACCACTGCCAATGCTAATTTGATAGATCTTTTAACAGAGCTTATCACGCAACATACAGAAAAGTTGGTAACCTACACACAGTACCTAAGTAGCAAGTTTAATGAGCAGCCGAAACATTAGGCACCAATGTTCTGCTGCCATAGCAATGAACAGCAAAATTACAACTCAACAGCAGGCCAATATTGATTCAGTCATATCAGTTGAAAAGTATGATATCCAAACAGGCACGGCGAGCCGGCAAGTCAGTCCTCTAATTTTCATATCTATCGCCCCAAACCCCCTCCCCTCCCTCCAAAAAAAATTATATAAAAAAGTATTATGCAACTAATTAAAATCCAAATCCAATTTGTGTCTAAAATGGGTCTAAATTGGGTTTAACATAGACCTTGAGAATGCGGTCTATATCTTGCAATTGTAGTTGTGATTCTGGAACGTGACAAATTATCTCAATTATTATTGCCTATCATTCCACCTAGAGTTATAACTGTTAAGAGGTATCCCTTTTTCCAGCATTCCAACCTTGTAATGCTTATTGAACTAACCATCTCCCTACTTTGGATGGAACTCTAAGAACCATTCCCACCATGCCGATTTAAGAGTGGGGAGGGGGGATAACTGTATCGGCTCAGGTATGTCTGTGCCATCTAGATTACAGCATAAAGGTCAGTGTTGCTGATGACGTAAGTGCAGGAAGCAGCGTTTTGGGCTGCAATTGAGGGTATTGTGAAGTAGCAGAAGCAATGGCTGCATGTTAGGCTTTTGTGGGAATAAAGGTTCTTGAGTATTACTGTGTGTAACACGGTCTCTGGCTGCAACATGAGGGTTGAGACAAAGCAGAGACACGGCTCATTACATGAGTTCCAAGAATACAACATTTTGTGCAACGATTTTACGATTTTATTATACACACACTGCTTATTAATAAAAGTACTTCATTATTGGGGTTCACCCGTGCAAATAACCATGCAAGTAACTTTTCTTCTATAGAGCATGTCATCGCTGTCCGTTGCTCATGGCAACCGAACAACGCGTGCCGCCATCTTGTAGTGGCCGGGTAAATAATCGCGTATGAAGCAAGCAGACGACGTTACCTGGTTTAGCCATGGAGGAAGGAATTCGCTGGAAATCTAAACAAGGACGAACCCTATACTCCTCTTTTGTTGCTGCAACCAGAAATCCGACAATCGTTAACCATCTTGATGGATAAACATGACACCAGCGCTGACGGCACGAAACAAGCCAAAATAACAAAATGGCAGAAAGCCAAGCCGTCTTCCCCGCCAGTCTAGCCAGAGGTCGGGCTCCACGGTCACATGATGACAGTACCACAGCAAACTGTGACGTCACAGGTCACTGCTCTATACAAAGGATTATTAGGACTAGCAAACTTTGCAAAGTCCTAATTTTATTTTACCATATGCCATTTAACATGTATTTTTTTTAATGTCCATATTTTTAAACACTATAAAATTATTTTATACCATCATAAAGAATGCCGTAACTCTAAATTCTGCGTCTCTTTTCTGAATTGATCGATTTTCGACCAGTAATTGGAAATTTCTGAAGATTTTATGCAACTTCCCACTTCATCGACTTGGCCTGACAATTCGAGAAGATTTGCCATCCTCAAGATCCCGCAAGACTTAGTTTTAAAGTACTGTTACATCACAACCCCCACTAAAAACGCCACACAGTCATATCTTTTAACACAATGTGCAACCTATTCATGTACTGATTGTGTACCTATTCATGTAGCGACCGATATTGGGGTGGTTCCTAATCTGGAACGTTCATAACGTGCCTTGACTTCAATCCGTTGACAAACCCCGATTTTGGAATGACATTTTCGGCCTTGCAGTTATAATGATTTCACACAGAATAATGTTTGCATGCCATACTGTCCCACGCCATGCGGAAGCGAGCCACAACGACTGCTACACAACCAGCGCCTGGCCTGGAATCGCAAGGCCTGGCATTGCTCAGCACGTGTTAATTATTCCATCTGAAATTCGAACGTATACACCCTGCCGCACTGCAGGAAATATGCTAACAAAGCTTAAAAATTTCCTGCCATCAGTTGTTGCCAAAACAAACGAATCCAATAACGGCCAATTATAATTAAACCGTCTGAAGTGCAGGCACGCGCAGGACCTCCAGAACCTGCTAAAGGGAGCCACATCCCGTCTGGCCAGATTCGGCTGCGGCCAGCCCCAACCCGAGACGAATTATGCTGTGCGAAATCACTATTAGAAATTCTTCTCCAAATTCAACTTTAAAATCACATCTACAAATAAGCCACTCAACGTCAGTTGTCCCACAGAATTTAGGCGAGCCATATAAGATTTTAGAACTGAATCACGGACTGTGAAGTGTCATCAACAGCCATTACACCAATTGTGTAGTGATAGTTTCGTTTTTATCCCTGAAACTGCTTGAATGTACAGGCACTTGCCGCCCAAAAATTGTACGAACTTTGCGTTCCCGCCTCAGATAATTTCTGACAAATTTCTGAGTAAGAAAATATGACAAAAAACGAGAGCATTTGATTAAATTTGACATTTTGAAAAAAAAATTCTACATAAAAGGGAAGAAGTTGAAGGCTGTTGTAGTTGAACAAAAGTTGCCAATATGAATGCAACTTAAAGAATTCAGAAGAAAATAAAGGTGTTTGTATTGAAAAGGTCCTTGAACTTAGAACGTTAAGAGTCCTTGCAAGTCCTTAAAAGTGCTTGAATTTTTTAAACTTCTGACATTCTTTGTTATTTTGGCTGTAACAAGGAATAAGACTGAAGTATCAATTGCTTTGTTTATGCTACAAAAAAAGTGAACAACTAAAACAGTTAATCACTATTTTACAACATAAACACGACTGGGAAAATTCCGAAATCAAATATTGTGTACTGACTTAAATCTAGTACACTCCAATACTTCTTGTGATGTTTACATTGATAACCTTACAGATGTCCAAAGCCACTCAGAACTATCATTCTCCTCTACCCCCACATCCTATCGGAAGTTCAAAATTTAGAGCTCACCACAAAACTGCTTTTGTTTAAATTTCTGTGAGCTATCAGATTTTTTTTTATCAAAGGTGCATTATGCTTGTTAGGCCCCAACCCAAGTTGCTGCTCGGTTTTGGAGACCTAATTCGTAGTCGACAGAAAATAAACCACCTAATTTCTGTAACAGCTAGAAATGTTGGTTGGGATTATGTTGAGCAGAGAGAGATTTAGCACTATCTCACCATCTAGCCACCATTTTGAACTCTCTTGCACCCTGTCGTCAAGTCGCTTTTCCATGTTGTCTGTATACGAGCACACAATCCCAGCATGGAATATGGGTTGGAAAGTACGAATGCTGTTGCTACTTCACACTAGCTGTTCAGAACAATGCCAGCACTTGGTTTTTATAATTTAAGTTTTAAAGCAGCATAAATAACTTCAACCCCTACAACTTGGTACTTTATGCCAAGTATAATTTGATAATTTGTAACCTTTAGAAATAAATGATTCGATTGCATACATAATTTACAATGCAAACATTACCATACCTACAGCCCAACAAAAAATAAGTTTGAGACTTTCTGGAGACCCCTTACAATTCGGGATCCCTACACATTTGGAGGTCATAAACATGTGGGACCTTAGGCGCTCATTTAATGATGCACCTATGCCGACGCCACGACTGTTACAGACATTACAAACAGCACTCTTTTCAACCTCGTAATAATTACCTGTTTTGTGGTTTCTTTGAAATAAACAGTAAGATGCCAAGAATAGAAAAGAAGAACAGGAAGATAAAGAATAATGCGACGCCGGACCCCTCCGCGAGATAGTTGATGTCACAGACGATGATCAAGTCGAAAATAATAACGAGAATGTATAATACTCCGACTAGTTTAAGTACGAGTTGACCGGAGGCATCCGTGGCAGAATGTCGATCTCTCCACGGAAAGACAGCCGGCAAAGCATACTCCAATTTTTTCATGAACTCCTTGTAGGCACTGGGACCTCTTGGGGGTTCTTCGATGGGTCCTTCTGGCAAGCTACCGTACGACTTTTGGTCAGCGTTACCAGCCACTAAGTACTGCTCCCCTTTCGGGTTGTCAACCCTCCCTTCGATAAGGTTCGTTTCGTCATCCATAGATCGATTAGTGTCCATGTCACCCCAGCTGACGTGGTGCGATTCGTACGAAGGCGGCTGGGGGGAAGGCGCTCGTGACCGTACCACCCCGCATTCCTCTTCTAATTGTCTGAAGGAATCAGGAAGCATTTCCGCCAAAGTGGTACGTTCTGGTTGGTATCGAAGAATCAGAACACATGTTGACACGAGAGTGTAAGCTAGCAGAGTACCTGAAATGTAAAAGTAAATGCATTAATTTTATAACGTGAAAATATGGGTGTAGCCAATGAAAACTACCAGATGCTAATAA
>JAHWFP010170696.1:0-17149 GCA_023313725.1 Lithobius niger
ATGGGCGTTTTCAAGTTACAGCTTAGTTCCACACCTACACCAGTTAAAATGATTGAACTTGAATCCATAACTATCTTTTTTTGTTTGTAATATATTTTACACTTTTGAGAAGTACTTCACCCAATAACCTATCACACATCTTCCCTATTTTTCCCTGGGTTGATATACCCTGGGTTTTTTAGATGTGATGCCACAGCCCAATCGCACTTTTATACTACTGACAGCTATTGCTTGTTACAAGACGAGCAGAAAGAATACTTCAATGCCACGAACAAACCGATTAGAAACCTAAGCGAACCTACTTTTTCGAGTGACGCGGCTACTAAGAAATTTGTGCATGAAGACAGTTTCACGCTGATCAGTTTCAGGATGAAAAGCCCTTTAGAAAAAGCGTGCGATTGGTTCGTTAATTCCAGTCCTCTCTCTAGCATCGTGTGTACGAGTTCTGGTTTAATTCATAAAGCAATTTTATACTGCTGCGATCCGAGTGTAGCACTCGTTGTTAGATTTAAAGTAGGAAAGGGGGCCTGCTACATTACTAAATTAAAGGATGAGCATTCGACAGCTACCAATTTCGAAAATCCTTACAAATAAGAAACAGATTTGCCAATCGTGGTGCAGGCAATCAAAGATTTCCACGTAGAAGACGTTTATTTTCAGTCAGATTTGCCCCTTAATTTTCATTAGATGACTTGTCTCATCCTATTTAAAACAGCTTCATAATTAAGTGCCTTAGAGAAGGCACTTAAGAAAAATAGGCAAAAGTGACCGCACCAGATTTGGTCAAAGTTTTGCAACCGTTCGTAATTGTATTTAATTCCCGGTCCGAAGTAGTTTACGACTGACTGGGGAGGACACATGTTGCAAAAACTATCGAAATAACAAGGTTCTCCCAAAACGGTGGAATAAGCTACCCAATGACTCCCGTCTCCATCGTGGAAATCATCCAAGTTTACTATTCCGTTTTCACCAGAAGGCCAAAGTTTTAAGGGAATCGTGTCTTTACTAAAAGTACCTCTGAATTTCGGAATTTTCATTACTTTAGCCAATCAGTTTAAATCAAAGTTCGTTAAAGGTTCATCAAAGTTGATTAAACCCTGGGTGGTCTGAAGTAAAGACCTCTGCCACGGGTTTTTTTTGCTTCTTTTTTTGCTCAATTTTTTTTTCTTCGAGCCTGAACCTTCCACTTGCTTGTGATGTCGCACTAGTTCAGCTTGAATTTTTGCATCGTTTTGTGCCTTTTTACGACAGATACCACCCCCGCAGTTTCTCCCGCTAATCCTCCGATCCTGGCTAAAATCGGTCCTAGCAATGCCAGCGGCAAAAAGCCGCCTTTCTTTTTTCGTGATCTTGTTCTGAGCGCCATATCTTTTTTATTATTGTCGTTATTATTTAATAAACAACTTCGACTTTGCCTCTGTCCAACTTCAGATTCATTTTCCTGTCTCCAATGAGGCGAGCATGACAAGTATTAGCTGGAATTGCTGGTCTAAACTTCAGTTTGACTTGTACGTCCACGATTCCAGATTGAAGCCTCTCGGACTGTTTGGAGCAATCCAACACCATGAGAGGATTGGCTTTCTTGAACTGAAGCAAGTCGAAACTCAAGTCGTTGGTGTCGTAGCACAGTTGCCTAAATTGCTGTGCCATTCTGTACAAGCCGACGTACTCTCAAGTAGCATAATTTTTCGTTCAAATCGAGAAATGAATATCTTTCCGAATTTAGAGTCACGTGAGCATCTTGTAGACTGCAGTGGTCAATCACGCCTGTGATTTTGACTAAAGAGTCCTGCCTGTTAGTTTGAAAAGCTAGAACTATCCACCTAGGTTTTTAATAGCGGAAGTTGTCAGCACGCTCCAGGTGAAGCTGGTGTTTTGAGGGAGCACACAGCTAAAATGACTAAATCTTAAATCCACAGTCGCTCTGTGGTCGATGAGATTGTAGAGTCTAAGTTTCTGCTTCACGAGGCAGTTACATATGGAACAATACAGCTGATGCTATTTAGAACGACTTTGCCATTGGCCGCTGCCGCTGCTTTGAAGATGGCGTTCGTATCACTTGCTCGCATGAGTATGAGCACGTGTTTAGTTCCGTAGATTAGCTTGTCGTAATTTTCGAAAAATCCCATGACGTGTTTCAACGGGATGGCGAAGGTAAAGCTTCCCTTGGGAGTTGTTTCAGCGATGATGGACGCGTGCCGCTGTTTGTATCCCAAGTTGTCTGTTAGTTCAGTAGCGACTGACGCAGTGCTATCCAACGCCCAACACTGCCCGAGCAAAGCCGGTTGCTCCGCCGAGCCGTAAGTGAGCAGTCCCTTCATCAGAGTACCGAACCCCGGATAATTTAACTCGTCGACTTGTTTATCACTAAGATTGTATTTGATGTTAGAAAACAGGAACGTGGGAGCATTATTAATAAGACTAGCTACGTCAGCATATGTGTAAGCCGAGTCATCGTCCTTCAGCAACCTCCCTTCAATGAGGAGGTCACTATTGGCAATGTACAGAAATAAATCTTGGTTTTCTACATGTATGCGGATTCCCGAATTTACGTTGTTGAGATTAGAGCCAACAATAGGATTGTATTTATGGCAAGTGTACGACTCGACCGATAAATCGTACACAAAAGGTTCGTTGATTTTTAAGTAATCTTCTACTACGCTCATTTTCTGGGCGTTGTTATGAATTTGATGAAAGCTTTGTTTCTAGGTGTCAAACCGTTTGTTTTTTTATTATTAGAGTTAAAATTAAGAATGAGTCCCTTCCCTTTTTTTCCAAACACGAGCATTTTTATCCTTTTTTTTAAATTTAACTCGTAGATCTCAAATGAAGACGCATCGTGAGCGTCTCGCCATTAAATCCAACGGCACGATGGTCTGTGAAGTGAGCTAAACTCTTATATTTCTGATTAACTTTGTAGTAAGTGGGAGGTAAATGAAATTATCTGGGGACTCATTGATTTTAAACCGGGCGGTGAATTGGGATAAAAGGAATATAAAGTTGGCTAAGTGTCGTTATTTAGATACGAATTGCCGATGATATCCACGTGTACGAAAATTGTGTAGATGTTGATAATGTCGACTGTATTTTGACTTTCTCGATTTCTCACGTAATTGCCTAATTCAAACCCCTTAAACTGGAGCCAAACTCTTGTTGCCCGAAAAGGATAAGCGGTAGTTCGAATCGGTAATTATCAATTCGGTTCTCAAAGTGTTTAGATTCGGGAGAATTGTAATGGCATCCTTGCTGTGCCAATTTACATCTATCGTAGACTTGAGAAATTTATTCAAATCTTCGATTTAGTAAGCCCCAGGGTGACTAACACTTTGTGCCAGGAAGCCCCAGCATCGGTCGTTTATTGAATTTCGTTATTTTTTGAGGTGATGTTATGTATGCTGTTATACGTGTCTAAATTAAGCAGAGCCAATTCGTAATTTTTTTCAGAGTCCAAATGTATGGGAGTGTTAGATTAATTCTCAAATCAGAGTCTTTGCCGGAGAGAATAATTGAACAGTAATCCATGATGTTGCCTTTTTTTAAATGCGATATACTCGGAAAGGATAACAAAAATGTGAAAGCTCATATGGCATTCTCATGACTCCTCCAGTTCTGGGAACCATAAAATGTTGCTCGTTCATCACTTTTACACTTTGAAGCATTTTAAAGTTATCACAATGCGAAGCTCACAGAGCATTTGCATGACCCCTCCAGTTTTGGGAACCCCCAAAATGGTGCTAATTCGTCATTTTCATAATGTGAAAGCGGAACACTCACATGACCCCTTCAGTTTTGGAGACCCCCCTCCAAATTTTGGTACCCCCCCCATATTGTTGATAATTCGTCATTTTCACCCTCTGAAGTATTTTAGAGTTATCACAATGTGAAAGCTCATAGGGCATTCGCACGACCCCACTAGTTTTGAGACCTCCCTCCCAATTTTGGTACCCCCATACTGTTACTAATTCGACATTTTCACGCTCTGAAAGCTCACGAGAGTTCTTACAACACGAATGCCCCAAAAGCACTACCCCCACGAATGACGTCACGTGACCTTCATGCTCGTAGGTGGACACATTAAGTTGACAAAAGGACTCGTGTACCAAAAGGACATTTTTGGTAGCAAAAGGACGCTGGGGTAGCAAAAGGACAAATTTTGGTAGCAAATGGCACTTTCCCATGGGTGACCTCGACCCACTTTGACCCATCTGGGCTATGGCCGCACTTCCAGTATGCAAAAAAGTTTTAAAAAGTACTTTCCCACCCTCCTCTAGATCGACGAAATCTAAAAAAGTGGGGGATGGCCCATTTTGGCTATACAAGGGTGCCACCATCTCGAATGACATTACTTCCGGTTCCCACCGGTTCACATGGGTGCCACCATCTTGGATGACGTCACTTACAGTTTACATGGGTGCTGTCATCTTGAATGACGTCACTTTCAATTCGCACGGGCGCCGCCATCTTAGAAAATGGCCGCACTTCCGGTTTTTTATGGCCGCCTCCATCTTGCAACACACGACCGGAAGTGACGTCACGGGGGTGGAGGGGGTGAGGGGGGGAGTGGATCTGTCCTCATATAGCAAATCTCCACTACTATCATGGTGTCAGCGAATTTCATGATGATCAGGATAAATAATTATATAGCGAAGCTACTGCCCAGAATTTATTGAAAACAGACGTTGTTCATGCTCTAGAAAGCATCAGCTGTCTATAATTCAATTTTGTCACCTGCTTTTAAGTGAAAAAAGGGTGCCATGATTGGAGGCTATAGATATTACATCCCAAGGTTCCCCCATCCCTTTCATAGACTTTGTCCTCCCTAGTAATGTTTAAATTGAGTCCGTTCATCTGGCAATTTGTGCTAGATGTGTTTATGGCTAAAAGGAATGATTTTAATGATATGTAGTAGTAGCATTGTGTGATCTTCGATCCAAAAATAATGAACATTACTTTCGCCCGAGCCAAATAGAAAACTCATGGATTGCAGCGCTGGCCTTATAAATGGCTGTTCACCAATGAAAAAATATTAAGAATCTAACATGACATCCTGTGTTGCCTGTTAAATCATTAACTTTAAATCGTTAACATTTATTGGTGCATTTCTTTGCTTGTTGTAAGGTTTAACGATATCACAGATGCTAGATGATACCAAAGTAGATTGTACAAGTTCTTCATTGAATAATACCGACCAATAAAGTTGAATCAGAAATGATGTAGGACATACATAAATAGCCTAGGCGTTTAGATAATTATCAACCTTTTAGGAACTGACTAGCTGTTACTGGCGGATCGTGCAACCCATAATGGACACAAAATAGCACAATATTGGTTGGTTGGTTATTTGGTTGCATTTTTATAGTTTGAAGTCTGAACGAAAGTTCAGATTGGAAAGAAATTTTCAACATCACTTGTAAGCCCAAAAGTATTGCTAAGTTCAAGTTTGTGACAAATCAACCATTTATAATGCACAAATTATGCTTTTTATAATTTATCGATCTAACACTCACAGTTTGCAAACTTGGACGAAGCATACACTGTGCAGCTGGTTATCAAGTGAACTTAAAATAAAACAGCAAATAAAAAATTTGTTCGCGTAACTCTGCGAAATAATAACATTTGTTCATCGTATTTTAACTACTGCAAGCAGCCAGCCGATCAGAATAAAGAAACTAACTCGATTAGCGATCAACATTCAATTCTTTTAAAAAAGATTTCTGGAGGAATTTCCTTCAACATGACAGCTAAAGTGGCGTTTACACTACCAACAGGTTTCTAATAATTTAAACTCAACTGTCCACAGAATGTGAAGCGTTTTGTATAAAACGAAAATATAAGAAGACAGCGTGTTTACACCAGAGAACGAAACAATAACATGACATCATCTAATATTTTTAAATTTACCTGTTGCAAAATAACTTGTACTCTCAATCCCATGTTGCATGAAGGAATTGGCGCAATCTCTAATGCAGTTCTGTCCAGCTGAAGCTTACGAAATTAAACGGATCTGCAATTGTGATGATTACTATATTTAGATTAAAGATTGCTGTTGCAGTAGGCGAATGGAGGTATGCACCGCAAAATTTTCGTAGAAGCCAGAACGGGTTACATTTTGTAGTAGCAGTGGCATTGTTAACCTTTTGAATCTTTTATATGCATTAAATGCAATCAATACTAGTGGTTGTTTGACTTGCAGTTAATTTTTTTATTGTGAATGTTTAAGCTAATGATACTTAACATAGCAATAGTTAAGTATAAATAACATAAAAATATTAGTGGCTGCTTCGTGTGGACCAGTTGACCCAGTGGTGGCTAATGGGGCATTTTAGTCTCTTTCGGCAGCGAAGGTGCACGTTTTTTGCAGCAAAGGTGGAGTAAAGGTAAAATATTGTGTTATCGATTCAAAAGATTGTACTATCTATTGTAGAGATTGTATTGTCTGGGATATGGAAAGAGGTTGTAAATAACAGAATCTATGTTACTAAGGTTGTAGTTTTATGTTCTTTTTTGTTTGTGTGTGTGTCCACAGTGGGAATCTCGATAATCTTGATCTGTTGTTTAATTCTGTTTTACAAATTGAATTGTCTGCAAAATAAATGATTCTAGCTGTCTTTTCAACATAGATGCGTAGTATTGATGTGGTCATATTTTTTCAGTCACAATATTTTCAAGCAAACGGGGTCTAGGCATCTATGTCTCTTAACCCAGGGCCTAACTAAATCTAATGAATTCTTGGCCGACTGATAACGTGAAATCACAGTATTTTCATGCAAACAGAAAATCACAACAATGCTCTATAAAACCGACTATATACGGGGGGGGGGGGGAACTGCCTTATTAAAAACTAAATGGGGAGCATTCCTTCTTGTATCATCGCTTCAAGAGATTGTGTTATTGGATCGATAGGATGTGTTATCGTTTGGAGAGATTGTGTAATCAGTTGTAGACAGTGCATTATCGGTTCGAGAAATTGTATTATTGCTTCGAGAAATTGTTGGAGCAAGCTTCACCATGATCACACATCAATGGAAACTCAACCACGCATGACACGAAAACCATGAGGGCTAGCCAAACAACACTTTGCAAGTAGTAGTAAGGGTGTCTGACAAGGTTTCTAAAAAAATCGGGAATCCGACATGGGGTTGAGGAACCATCAGGGTGACAAAATGGGCCAATAGCCATGACCCAAGATCCAAACAACAATGAGATCATAGTTTGTTCATGGAAAGTGTATTTTGGAAGGTCAAAGTTTCTTTCTTTCTGATTAGCTTTCCTGATGAAACTATGATGTCATGAGCAGTTTTCATTTAAAAGAGTGATTGTTGATGATAAAGAGACATGTGTCTGTTAATTTTAAGTAACTGAAAGCATATTTTGTTAGGATGCGTCGATCGTGACTGTATTATCGGTTCAAAACACTGTATTATACTTTGTAGAGAATATATTATAATTCGAAAAATTATAATATCGCTTGTAGAGATACTATCAGTAGTTCAAGAGGTATTATGGCTTGTAGAGATTGTATTCAAATGTTGAAGATTATCAAACATTAAACACAAAACCTTGTTTTGTTGGCACATCATTTGTCAGTTGTTTTTAAGCCAAGCTTAACTAGATTTGGTTTTGTTTTACATTTTAGAGCGTAAAGTTTCTGTTTAGTTAACCCGACATTTCGATGTTATGATGCCTCTTTCAGTTTTGTTCAAATATTTTAGGTTTTTACGTCAGCTTCAGTTGCGGTTCTACCATTATGAACCGTGGTGTTCATTTTAGGGCAGTTTTAGGGCTTGATCCTGCAATTTTGGTGTTTGCTTTGTATTATAAAGAACAGTCAGCAAAGTGTAAAGTAACAATATTATCATGCAGATTCTCTTATAGAATAATAATACTTATTAATTAGGTGGAAGACCACGCAGCACTAGTAACATTTTAACGTTGAAAATTAGCAGACAAAGCCATTGCTAAAACACACAATCATACGTGAAAGCTGGAAATTTTGCCAAGAAGGCAGCTTCCATGTGAATCCGTGCATTTTAACAAAGGCTTTGCTAGCTATTTTCTAACGTTTTAATTTTAATTCTGAAGGTGGTACTTGTTGTTCTTTCACTGGACTTACAAATATTTTATCCTATGCAATAAACTACAAAGGAACATTGTTAGTATTATATTCGGTTTTGATTGGGCATCATCTTGGATTGTGATGTCACTTTCACAAGTGATGACCACCTTTGTCCTGTGACGCTATTTCCATCTCATTTAATTGTAGTAAACACTAATGCTAATACTGGCACTAGCTTTTATGATGCGGAACACATTACGGCTATGCTCGAATCATTAAATAGCACTTATCTTTACCAAATGTAACCAAGCAGTTTATGTGAATGACAGATTTTAAATGTAATGCTTGTTTATATAAGATATAAACAGAAAGTACACGGTACAGTTCTTTACTCCAGGCTTAACAATGAAAGCAGTAAAAACAGCACTATATTTTCCTACTATGTTTTTGCACACGCAAAGAAATACGGGTTTATCTTCCCCACTCGCACAATATATCGAAGATCGGACTGTTTGTGCAAGCGTGAACCCTCAACGATCATAAAACAAGGATTTGGTAATTATAGTTTATTCTCTCTTGGCCCACTATAGTGACTTTAGAATGATTACCTGGAGTGGCTAATTGGATGGTCATCTTTTTTCCACCACTGAGTCCAATGGTTTCTGATTTGTGGATGTTTATAGTAATTATGTTTGTTATCACTTATTTAATTACGTTTATAATGTTTACTGGCCGTATCTTCCCTTCGCTCACTCAGTTGACGTCTATCCATGCTTTGTACAGTTTCTTTAATTTGGAGAGCACTACAAAATGAACGTATAGATTACCAGGAAGCAAGCTAATTGCAAATGTTGCTTACAGTGCTTTCATCACATTTCGTACTACGTCTGCACAATTCAGACCATACACTTTGTTTGTTTGCTTGCATCTCTATGTGCCTCAACGAAGAAAGATCCCAAAACAGGTGAGAGTAATGCCAAATAAAGAATGAGTGAGCAATGCGAGAAGCATGATGAAAAGGTTTTCTATCCACGGAAATAACTTGATGTGCTCGCTCAAACCACGCACCTTGTTTCAGAAATCCAAATGTTTAACAACCTTTTAAACCGTGTAGGTCGTTTTCCCCGAGGAGTGGGAAATTGAGTGCGAGTTGGAGCCAACGAATTTTGAAATCTATACGTCGTTTTGCTGATAATATGATTCAATGTATGTTGTACTTTTAGGCTTTTTTGTGATCTAGTATTTTTCTGAATAATTTGGCTGATCGAACTTTGTTAGCATGAAACAGGATTCAGACTTTGCCAGATCAAACTTTGTCATCATGAACCAATTTTCAGAGCTGTTTTGAGGGTCAAAGAAATCAGGTTTGAGCGATGAAAACAGCAATACTCCAAGCATAGTTTTAGTTATCCTTCATTTGGCACTACTATCGTCATTTTAAGTGCCTTAATATTTGAAGAAGGAGAGGTACAAACAATGACGCACATCCTACGTTTTTAATGGCGTAGGTAATAATCACAAGTAACGTATAACTTTCTTGCAAATGCTGTGCAGGACGGGACTAATTTCACGATAAGCAATAGTAATGCTAAATGGTAATCTATATGAGCATTAAATTGAATCACGCAACTTAAGGCTGAAACCATAATTCGTACAAAAAGTAGACAGTACTTCATGTTTCCTACAGCATGACTCGAGAACATTTTTTATCACCTTTTTATGTTAAGGGAAAAATTAAGGACAGCAGAACGTTTTGTTGTCAATACTTTGTTAGTAACAAGAAAGTACTACATCAACATTAATAAGCTGAACAAAAATATGTCATGTACCGAAACTCAATGTTTTGTTACATTTGATTCATTTACCAACTTCATTTATTTTTTTGCCAGCAGCTATATAAATGGGTTTTCACTACTGCAGTACAAGTCTTAGAACAAGTAATATGGATGGATTTTTTATACTGTGTTCCTTTTAGTACTGTGTATAGTGAATTTTAAAAGTATTCATAGATGAACATGCAGTTTCTGCAATGTTTTTCCAAAATTTGCAAAACAGTTAATTTTAGTTTTTACGTTATTATTCCTATTATAATTAATTATATTGTTAAGTGGCAGTACATTCCCTGTCATGAAGTTCCCTTCGAAAATCCTGATCCTTTTGTACGTCTTCGTTTCTTACGACGACGTTTTGACCTGCGGCTTTTTGATGCTAGTTCCACCTTCTTGTCGGCTTCATCATTTTCAGTTTCTTCCCTTTCCTCAGCAGTTCGGATTGCTTTCCTTTTTTTATTATCCATTTCGTCTTCAGCCATTCTTCGTATGCGAAGTCCTTTTCTCACCTTCCCCTGTTTTCCACCATTTTTATTGTTTTCCAGGCTTGCATCGTCAAAGTCTTCGTCCTGTGCTATTCTCTCTTTTGTCTTTGTTTCCTTTTCTACTTCAGCATTGTCTAATCCATTATCCTGCTGCGTATCATCGTTTGGTTCCCGTTTATTTTCGTCAGTTACCTCCCTTCTTTTTTTAGTCTCCTCATCATCTTTTTCATTCTTGTCTTTATTAAATTTATCTTTGTCTTCATCGTATTCTTCTTTCTTTTCCTTTAGTAACCGAGAAATCTTGTCCTGTTCCTTCTGGTCTTCCTCGTCCTCTATAACATGAAAATGAATACTTAAAAATTTGTAGTTCAATTTCTCACTGTTTGAATTAGACCTGAAAGCTTGTTTGACAATCCAAAGATATTTCGGTTATTTTTTTATCGTAGTATCAGATGGAACTTTCAAGAATTCCAAGTTAGTAATAAGTGTTACGTTAATGTTGTTCTGTTTTATGTCACTCGATTACTATTGCATTTCCCCCAAACTAATGTTAGTTCACACCCCTAGAAAATAAACTATACGTATCATAAATCCTTAGGAAGAAAGGATTTATGATAGGGTTGAACACTGTAGTAACACTGTCAATGAAATGGATTTTGAAACTCTTTAATTCTTGAACGAGATTCTGACTTAATTGGAATTTGTAAGATTACACTTATATTATTATAAAAACGCTTAAGAGTGTAATGTAAGCATTCAAAACTTAAAGCTCTGAAGGAAGAGATACAAAAAAAACATTTAAGCCATCAGTGTTGCACTAATACATGTAAAAGAATCTCCAGCGTCCCAAAAACAAGCTGGAGATTTTTTTATACGCGTTAGTCATGTGCTGATGGCTTACATTTTTTTCTCGTATCTATTCTGTTAGAGCTTTAAGTTTTGAAAGTTTTCATCCATATTTAATAGGCTTAAGCGTTTTTTTACTAATATGTTTTTCTTGTTCTAGCAATAATAGCAACAAATAGAATATTGTGATCATATTAAAATAACTAACTGATGTAAAAGTCTTAGCCTTTTAATACTCAATTTTACGCTATAAATATTCAAAATCGGATCTTTAATTCGACCTCTAGTTGAGAGCAAAATTTCCAAAGCAATAAGAACAACAACAAGAGTATTGTAGTCACATTAAAACATTAAAACAGCATACGCATCAATTGAAGATGAAATTGCTTGCTACTGTTTTCAGACATAAATGATATAAAAAAAAATTAGTCGAAAGGAAAGTCAAAACAAATAATGCAAAAATGATACCATTTTAGGGAAGTATTATAATAATATTAAAAAAAATTATATATGATTCGTTAGTTGAATACAACGTAAGATACGGAATCGAAATTTACGGTAAACGTAACAAAACAGTAATATCTAAACTTAACAAAATACAAAATAAAATTATAAAAAGTATCTTTTTAAGCTAGGTAACAAAACAAAAACAGTTGACTTAATAAAGAAGAACAACATCTTAAATATTATGGGATTAACGAATTATGTAATGCCTTTGAAACATTATTTTTCTATAATGGACAAATTTTAAAAAATTAAAAGAACTTCCAAATTTCGGGCAATAGAACTAAAATTTCCACTTTAGAGAAACCTGTGTGGTAAAAAGAGACTAATCCTTTCCTTACATTAATACGACTTTTAATAAGTTACCGAAAAAATTTAAAATATCACTCAAATTTAATAAATTAAAATTGAAGCTAAAATTCTTTATATAAATAATAAATAATGTATTATACGCTGCTCCAGAACGAAGCTGTATAAAACTAGTAAATTGGGCTAGAGACATTCTTGTCTGTGCTTCTTGTTTTTGTGTAAATAGTGTAATTATGGTATGTTAGTTGGTTTTCTTTCTGAGTACTGAATTTTAAAAAAATTAATGTGATTGCAACTGTAGCGATCACAAATAAGCCTATTAAATGCTTTGTGCTCTCGTATATTTAAAGTTAAAAAAAAAATATTAAACAGAATTCAAAAGTCTCTAGGCCTTGTTCAGACCTCATTTTAGCATCAGTTTATTAGTTTACTCTCCAGAAAGTAGTGCAGCTGTTACGGGCCGCAATTTTGGCTAATCAAGCACATCGAGGTAAAAGCCATGAAATTTGTTACACAAGTCATTCAAGCTTTTAGCACTATCTGTAAGAATTTGTTGGTCAGACCTCAGGAAGAGGGCACCGGAAGGGGGGGGGGCTTGGAGATCATCTCGAGTGGGTTCAATAGCTAGTTCGATTTGTACTGCTATGAATGACTTGTATACCAAATTTCATGCATTTAGCCCGATCTGTAATAATTTGTAGATTAAGTCTCAGGGTGGGAAGACAGGGAAGCACTGGTGGAGGGGGGTTGATATATTTCATGAGGGATCCATGGCTGGTTCGCTGTGTACTGCTAAGAATTACTTGTGCGCTATAACTCAAGCTTTTAGCTCGATCAGCAAGAATGTTGGTCATCAGGCTCGTGGACGCTGGTTGTGTGGGGATGCTGGTTGTGTGGGGATGCAAGGGTTATCTCAAGGGTTTTTCTTAGGTAGTTCAATTTGTACTACAAGAATGACTTCTGTACCAAATTTCATACTCTCTGCACGACTTGAATGATTTTGTTGCTTAACAGCTGTGCTAGTGAGGGCAAAGAGTCCCAATAACAACAACAGCAGCAAAAACAACAACAAGAAAAGTTTGGTCTGTGGAGGCTAAACGAATCGGCTGTTATCATTAAAATTTTTAATGCAGTAAGACAGTTCGTTAGTCTATGTCATTTATGCGCTAAACTATAGGATATCAAAGTTTGACGATTAAAATGGAAATTCATGCAGAGGCTTAAGTAAGTAGCAATCCTTGGTTGCAAAGTGTGTTCATCATTTATTTTAGTCAGCTAAACAGTATAGTGAGTAGTCGTTATGATGAGATGAAGGTAAAGACACAGACGAATGTGATTTGCGTTTAGTGAAATAGTGATATTGAAATTGACGAAAAGGGGTTTCAAAAGGTTTAACAAGCATTAATAACTTGGTACCTAGCTTCTTTGTCGACCCTCAATCGCCGTGTGCAATGAAGACAGAATCAAATACTAAACAATGCAGCAGTTTCAGTATTAGATAATTACCAAAAATAGTCGTTCGTGTAGCAGTGCATTCGATCAACAATGCCTAACTTATTAGCCGACTTAAATATTCCCGTTTGAGTAACAATACACATTGTGAGGACAATAATGAGTTAGAGTAAAATTGTTTCAGGACAGTATGAAACACTATTGTTGGGCATCGATGTTCATTTCACTTGAACGGTGATGGGGCAATTCAGAATTGAACAACAAAAAGCATTTCTCTTTTGTTGGGGTAAGGGGAAGTTTTTCATTTCCATTGTTTGCCAAAGGAGAACTCCGGAATCGAGTAGCAGTGTTTGACAGTATCAGCTTAAAAGATGTCCCAAGAGTTCAACTGTTACAATATTTCCGTTTTCTGGTGAGGCAATTTCTGATTTCCCTTGTTTGCCAAAGGGTATTTCTGAATCAAACTAGAATGCGCGGCCAAAAATAGAGTGAATAGTTACGTACACATCACCACCTTGCAGTAGTAGGCTAGTACTAGGCAAAGAGTTTTCGCGTTTACCTTTTTATCGTAGAATCAGCTGAAAATTTCAAGTATTTCACGATAATTAATTAAAAGTGTTACTAAAGTGTCATTGTATGTGTCAATCTTTTACTATTGCATTTTCCCCAAATTACTGTTTGATGCCAAAGATTCAACCAAAGGCTGTACCATAGTAAAAAATTGCTTATCATGATTTCATGGTAATCTTTGTTTGTAACGATAGTTTACTGATAAAAATCTGGTAAGCACGTTCGTTATTATCATGGTAGTCCTAATTTAAAAACACAGTACCACAGTAAAAATCTGTTTAGCATGATTTTACATAAAAAACCTGATCAGCATGATTTTACATGTGAAACCATGGTTTTTATCGAAAGTTCAATTTACCTGAACTACATTAAAAAATTGCAACGCATGATTTTATCACGGTAATCTTTATTTGTAAACATAGTTTTTATCCAAGGTTCAACTGAGTTTGGATCATGTTAAAAAATTCTCAGCATGATTTTAGTCTTTTAATATTTGTAACTGTGAGGCTTTATCCAAGCATCAACTGCGGTTGAGTCATATTCAAAATAGCTCATTATTTTTCCATGGTAATCTTTGTCTGGAACCATAGTTTTGATCCTAGGTTAAATGAGGTTGGATAACAGTGAAACTCTTGCCTCATATGATATTATCAAGGTCATATTCATTTGTAACAATTGTTATTGTCCAATTTCCATTAAGGTTGGATCACAGCAAAAAAATACAGATCATTATTTTACCAACAAATTTATCGGACAAGTTAAAATGATTGTGTATTTTGAACACGGGTAAATTTATGGTTTTGTTAGACACCAAACCATGGTTGTTACCTTGGTTTCGTCTAAAATCTGCCGTGGTTAAAGTCGTATAAATTAGCTTTTTCCAAAGGTGCCATGGTTTAGTGAGTAATACACCATGATTGAAATCACTTTGTATTACGTAAATCATGGTCACCACGGTTCACAATACAAATAAAAAAAAAATAAAGTCAAGTATATGAACTCTGACTTGTGCATAGCTTAACTGTAACAGAACAGTGCATGAGTAAGAAAAAATATCATTGTTGGACTTTCTTTCGGTCTTGTTCGCTGAAGGGGCTATTCATCCATATTAGGTTCCCTCGAATTTTTACGTTGTAGTACAGAATTAAGCAACAGAGAACATTTATTTGTTGGTGGTGGAAACAGGAATTTCTGATTTTCATTGTTTGCCTAAGGAAAATTCGGAATCGAACAGCAGTGCTTACGCAATATTAGCTAAAAAATGTCACAGGAGTTCTACTGTTACAATATATTCGTTGTTGTCCAAAGGGCAAATTTCTCCTTCCCCACGTTTGCTGAAAGTGAATTTCTGAATAAAACAAGAATGCACTGCCACAAGTAGAATTAATAGTTATGCTCTCACTACCACCTTGCAGTAGTAGGTTTATTCGAAGTACATGTTAGCGACTGGCAGTGCGTTACATATCGAGAGGAAAAGCAAAGAGGAAAATTGCTACCAATGAACGAGGTGAGGGGGCGTAAACATGAATTATAAAATTCTATTTGTTCACTGCTTTTTGTAAAGGTCTTTCTTTATGCAAAGCAGGAAAATAATCATACTTTAAAGAAAAGTGTTCGTACGTTTTCTAGATGGGTCTTAAAGGGCACATAAAATTCCGCCCTCTCCTCCCCAAAAGAAAATAAATATTAACGCATACGAATGCCCGTACTTTTAACCCATGCAGGACCAAAATTAAGGGTGGATAATAAGGCCTTATGGCATGCCAACTGCAAGGTCATTACTGCTAACATCAGTAACAGTCCGTCAGTCTGGGTTGCCACTACACTACACATAACAAAGATGTTAAATAAATCCAAAATATAGATCTCTGGATATATATTTGTACTTTCTAAAAAACTGTAAAAACCCTGCACTGGAGGACAGTCTCATCACGAAATCGGCACACTAAGTGTCGCGGAGAATGGACACGATGACAACCACCATCAAGATGTTGACAATCTAGAAACTCAGGACAGTAAGCAGCTGGCGACACCATCAATATTAAGGAGGGATACCCCTTCAAAATGAAGCAATGTGTAAGGTTAGTGTGACCAATACGTAAATGGGCCACCATACCGATACTGGCTATTGGGCTATTGCCATCTGGTCCTGTGCATTAAGGCTTAAGTACATTCGGGTCATTTAGGTCATTCACAGGATTCCACCACCTGTCACGTGGTTTGTATTTGTGATGCTGACCACTAGGCTGTACTTGCTCACTTTCTGCAGGTCCCCGAGTACCTCTACACAAAGCTTGCAGTGTGAATTGTGACTCACTTTTATTAGTTTTTTAGCCAGTTGTTTTAGTTGCCAGTGGGTTGGAAAGGGTTAATGAAAGTATTCTGTAAACATGTAATTTACGCTTTAATAAAATGGTATGCAGTATTTGTTGCAATAATAATGTATGAAGCAGTTCAAATGTCTGTGCATTTTAGTAACTGCAAATGGCCGGGGTTTTCCAGCCTTTGGAAGAAAATCTGGACATTCAGAACAACCTTAACCCCTCACCTCCATGCCGGTAGCAACAATGTGCTTTTTCATTGTTGGGTGATGTTGGGACTGGGCTGGATATCACTAGAAAGGGTTTTAAAATTTGTTCTTTTTTATGGTATGTGCATTGATGAGCTGATGGTAATTCGTGGCTGCCATCAATGACTGTTGTTTAAGAAAAAAACATTTCTATAAGACCTCATGAGATAGTAAATATCTTCATACATTTATCTTATTTGAGAATAGATTTAATTTGCTAATCGATGCAACAAGTCGTCATGTTTAAAAGCACACCTCTCAGGCATAGCAGTTCCTTCGATTTTCAACAATAAGAAGATTGATAAGAATTTTCTGTTTATGTCATTTAATCACTTAGTTGGTTCATAACCTCGCTGCGATTAAAATTAAACTACATAAATAAAAACAGTTTGGCGACACTAATGCATCAGGTCATTAGATCCAGTACAGGATGAAACAGTGATCAACAGTGTAACTTTCAATGAGAATGAAAGCACCAGAGAAGTGATGGAGCAGTAAAAATACTATAAGGTGCACATAGAAAAACACT
>JAHWFP010170698.1:1748-12452 GCA_023313725.1 Lithobius niger
TCATTGGTCAAACTTCATTGCTGTTTCGAATTGTGCGATTGTAGTGGTGTGATTTGTTGGTCGTTTTTTTGTTTCTCGTTCTTTAGCTGAAAAGAAACTAAACTACAAAGCCAGCTGAGATAGATGCAAACTTGCGATCTTTCCGTAGCTTGTTAAAAGAACTTTCATCTCAATCGGCCTTCAATTCTCAATGGAAGCAAGATGGCGGGGCCCACGAAGTCTAGAATCAGTGTGGTTTATGCCGTGAAGAATCTTTCTGAACTACTCTATGAACACCAGCGACGACATTGTGAAGCACTACGTTACAATTATATGGTCGTTACTGATCGCAGGGGAAATTGTTAGAATTGTAAGCTTATTGGCCGACACCTATTATTAGTATCCAGTGGGGACCCTCCCCTAGCATTTGGGAAGAACTGGTTAACTCGGATGCAAACCACTGGTGTACTCCTTGGCTTCAACCGTGTTACAATTGTATTTCCGTATTAAACGTAGGTATCTCGTTTGAAATTTGGTTGTCACTTTCTGACTTTAATTTATTTGACAAGTGTTTTAATGGAATTGGAAATAGGCTATTGTTTTAAACAGGCACTATCACCAATTGAAAATCAAGCAAAAATACCCTGGCACCATCTAGGAGGGAGCAGTGTTATTGTTAACCTTTACAGCTTGCTCCTAGGTGCATGAGAACATACCAAATTTTCACCGAATATGAGGAGGCTAGCGGCACGTCTGTTTCGTTAAAAAAATGGCGTGGTGCATTCCTTCGCTTGATGCAAGCGAGTGCTAGATAGTAGTAGCTAGCGCTAGACGTTGCCAGATTCTGCAGACTTTCAATCGGTGATAGTGATACATTTTCAGGGTTGGCAATTTCCCGGAAAAAAACTAGTTTTGGACAGGGCACTGGTAAAAACCTCGTAAATACCAGCGGTAATTATCTAGAATAACTATTTTACAAGCTAGCGACTTAATTCACCTACCTATCGATTCCTTCTGTCGTAAAACGTACGAAAATCATAACGAAAACGTGCGCAAACGCTTATTTATTTTTAAAAAAATTATAAAACACGTTAAAACGCTACTCACAACAAGCTAGAAGCGGCCGCCATTCAACGCGATGATACTGCCTCATAGAAAACCTGATTACGACCACAACATCAGCAACGGAAATAACCTTCATTTGCGACGCGACGCAATAGCTGAAGCAGACGAGAATTTTATATTTATAATTTATTTTTATACTAATATTTCTTTACAGTATGAAACGCTTTTCGCAGGGGCACGCGCACACTATTATATACATCAAGAATTTGTGTAATCAGAAATAGTGGCACAAGCATTCTGTGAAACAAGGAACAAATTATGTCACTTCCTTGTTTCACAAATGCTTGCGTCATACTTTTTCTGATTACACCAATTCTCGATGTATATAATAATGCGCGCCCCTGCGGACTGTGATTCCGCCCCCAAATATCACACTCTGCCTCGGAAACGGATAATTTCCGTTTGCTGATGTTGTGGTCGAAATCAGGTTTTCTATGTTGCGGTATCATCGCGTTGAATGGCGGCCGCTTCTAGTTTGTTGTGAGTAGCATTTTAACATGTTTTAATAATTTTTCTAAAAATAAATAAGCATTTGCGCACGTTTTCGTTATGATTTTCGGACGTTTTACGACAGAAGGAATCGATAGGTAGGTGAATCAAGTCGCTAGCTTGCAGAAGTAGTTATTCTAGATAATTACCATAGCCTACCAGCTAAGTGGGAAAAATGTTATTTTTTATAGTTATTTTTTATTACATGCATTTTTTAAATTTGGTACCTAAGTACTGCTTAGTAATTCTATTTGAAACGAAAATTCAAGTAACAATGTAATGAAACTGTTAATTTCAATTATAATTTTTGTACTTATAACATGCAATTATGATCATTTTCCTACGTAAACGTTGCATTAGCAAACATATTTTGAATCTAATCTTTTGAATTGAAGACACTTTTAATTATATTTAACACTATTTAATTTTAAAAAAGTCCTAATAAAAATTTAAATGTTATATACCTATTTTTGTCTGTCACTGGGAATAAGTGGGAAAAAGTAGTTTATCCCGGGGCGGTAAATACCTGGTAAATACCATGCCAACTCTGTACATTTTACAGTGAAAGTCAATTTTCTTGAACAATTGACAATACATTAACTTGGCCATTGACACAAGTTACTGAAGGCCAAGTTACGACAGTGCAATTCAGAATGCACATGGTTGGGTTTCCCAGCTTCAGATTTCGTATGTGGCCTTGCAATCTAGAAAAGTGCTTGAATTTGGGAAACAAATTTCCAGGCTTTAAAAAGCCTTGAACTCTTTAAGAAAAACTACAATAGGCCTACAGCTCGAAATGTACTAAAAATGTCAGTGGTTTGAAGAGGCCTTATGTGTGCTTCAGTTGCGGGGGAAAAAAGCTTGCGTACAATACTCTACCTGCTATGGAATACCACCACATTTCAAATCCTGTTTGCTTAAGGATATGGAGGACATGTTTTTTAAGTATAGATAGGCTTACGTTAAAAAAAATCCAATAGTTAGGCCTGAAAAAAAAAAAATTGTTTGGTTTACTGCCGGGCAGCTTTGAAAATTAAAGCACCAGGCAACCAAGCATTTTATTTTATTTTTTATGTTATTTAACTTACCACATTTCTTTGTCATGTGCCTAGCTCAAAGCTAAAAGCCTAAACAAATAAAATATTCTGCTAATATGGCATCGCGTTGTCTAGTATTACAAATATTTTTGTTTTTGCCAAATGACTTCTTAGTGGTTCGAGTTAGAGGCTTGAAATTAACACCATTGGAAAGCTCGTTTCGAACCGGTTAAAATGGCGTACTGGAATGTCAAAAACGGTCAAAATTTGGCGAAAATATGAATTTTAGTGGGTAGACCAAGATTGAGGTAAAAAAAATTTGACCCGCGATAATTTAAGGCACCCGCACGCACCTATAAGTCAAACAATTAACTTTGCATGGCCTTAATTGTGTGACGATAAATCAGTCGCAATTATAGAATTAAATGAAAAAATCCAACGTACTGGAACTCTTGTCTTTTTGGTAGTCTGTGTTGGCTACGTAGGGTTTGATCAGTGAAAAAAATTCTGTTACACAGCGCAAATTTTGCCAGAAAGGATTAACATCTAGACTGTTAAGAAAGTAGTCTAGATAAACTTTAAATATCAATACCTTGGTACAAATTTGTACAAAATATACAAAATTTGTACAAAATTGGTACAAATATCAATACCTTTGTGGCCACGAAAAATATTTAAGGGGGCACCTACCCTAAACAGAGGCCTAACTTTCCAATTTTTTTTCTTTTAGTGTAATTGCCTTAGAGCCATAATATTTTTTTTTTTACCTTAAAGTGTGTTGAAATACGAGTCTAGGACATATTTTTAATTTTCATTTATTCTATTTTTGTGGGTGTACAGGACCGGTACATTTTCGTAATTTTATTACACTTTCATACGGCTACTTTGATAAAGGTGGCAAAAATTGTTGAACATGAACGAGATTGGGCTGTAAACATCAGTACCCATAGGGCTACCATGTGAACCAAAATAATTTTGATAGGCCTACCACAATTTTTTATATTTTATAACGTAATTACAATTTGCGCGTATTATAAAATTACATAGCCAAAATTTTGGGATTTAAAAAAAACTACACCGGAAGTGTGTAGAAGTATGATTTTGGTTCACTTTGTAGTCACCACACCTAGGAACTTCTGTAAAAAATTTCAAGCCACTATCTCAATTCTAAGTATAGTTGTGGTGTTTTTAGTGATTGACCGCTAGCGATATTATTCGCGTTCTGAGAAATCCAGTTCGAACGTGAAACTTATAACTTCACCCAAAGCTAAATAATCCCCCCAAAAATGTGTTTTTAGCCATAAAAGGTCTTGGTTAACAAAAAAAAAGTGTCGTACCACGTAGAATACATACTATTGCACCAGACTAACCTAAAAAAAAAATTTTGTGTGGGGAGAATATTTTTAGGGTAGGTGCCCCCTTACGTTGGCTTTGGACCTTGAAAAAGCCTGGGAGAGACCTGCAAAAATATTGGCCGAAAAGTATATGAACCTTGCTGCATGCTATCAGATATAAAAGAAAAATTAAAATCCGAGAACACGGTTGCAGAAAATTTTCTATGCCCACTAGTTTCGTTTCTAGCTGTCTGCCTTCGTGGCATGGTGTATCACTCAAAGCAGCCCACGGGTTTGTCTGATGCTATGTCCATGAACATGTCCATACATGTCGGTTAAGAAGTTTGTTCTACATTTCTTCGCATGACTTTACATCTGGTAACAGTATTTCATACCTACACACGGCTGCATAATGCACGTTGAATTGTCGCTGTGCTGTGCTGTGCAGGGCTGGGGCCCATCAGCTTGCGTGTAGAAACGCAGATTGTGTATAGAACATTGTCTCATTCCTAAGCTCTACAGCTAGCGTACTATGTAAAAGTGGCCAAAACGTACTATACGTTCTTAAAGCCGTGAACCCAAACTACTAACTAGCAAAACTTGAGACTGTTGGGAACACTTGGGCTTGAAACTTGAGTGCTGGATCTTGGTGATGATGCTGCAGCAATGCCAGCCCCGTGATAGATAGCGATCCACGGGGTATTCTGCATTCTGTATTCGGCCAAATACTTATTTAGGGCAAGAACCGATATTTGGTAATCTGCTTAATATTAAATTTTGTGCGAAATAATGGTATTCGGAATTTGGCCGAATGATGTAGTATCCTGAATATAAGACTTTTTTTTTCTCAAAATTGACACCATTAAAACTGCATCATGGTCTATACTTGCATGAAAGTCCATAACTTTTGACAAATTTTGGCCGAGTTTGACGTTTGAATACACCATTAGACTTCTTTTTCTGAGAACTATCCAGTGTTGCCAAGCTCAAGCCAGTTGCTAAAGTAGTTTTTGGATATGTAGCAAAGACTAAATACATTTTGGAAACGGCATCAGTAAGTAGTCCAAAATCAAAAATGTTATTAAAATGTTGGTCTTCAATCCAGTAACAGGTGAATTTACAAATATACGAACTAATAACTGTCCGTTATACCCAACCTTATGAAAGCCTTGCTAAAGTCACCGGGTTTATAGTCGCAGCCATATATTTCTTAGGAATATGAGAGTCCAATAATGCTACTCTTTTTATACTATATAGAGTCTTTTTACATTCTGGGTAATAAGGTAGTGTTAACAGTTTTTGGTATTCGACCGAATAATTGTTTAGCACAAATTTACGCAATTTTGTAGAATGTAGAATGTTTAGCTTCGCATTTCTCTCTTGGTTTGTGACGAATTGTGTTGCACCATTCCTAAATGAAGGAAAAGTTATGAGCATTTGCCATTTTTCAGATGAGCGATTGCCCTTTTTCAGGGCTTGAAGGCCTCTTTTCACCTCTTCAACTTCTACGTGCAGCACCATAGAATCTTCGGGCAATATAAAGAAAATGGCGGTAAATTAAAAATGGAATGTGTCGTCTTCCTTTAGGGTTGAAAGACTATCCTTCCCTCACACCTAGTCAAGCAAACATCTAGAAAAGGCAAGATACCGTCTTGCCTTTCTTCGTGGGTGAATCAGAGACTCTTACGCCACTCATCCAGAGCTCAGAGCACCTGTAGAAGCTGTCGTTGCTTTTTTTGCCAGGGAGAAGTGAGGATATCCATGCGGTGCTATGCCAGCAGGACGTTATATGATATGAATATAGTACTGCTTGCTAAGTTTACTGGCCCCTTCTCCCTCCCTGTAGTAATAGTGGACTTTTCCTTTAGCTCCTGCACAAGGCCTGGGCATCTCTCACCTAAGCCTCCTCCCTTCTTCACAGTAATTAAAAGGATGTAAAAATAATTATTGTTCTTTCAGAGATCATTCAAAAGCTTCTAATTTTCTGTAATAGATGTCCAGAAAGGTAGTATTGATAATGCTTTATTTAAAGCCCACCCCCCTATTTTCGCTAAATTAACTGCATAAGCCCATGGGCGTTTAATCCACGAGTTACGGTATGACATGTAGTTCAAAACTTAGCATCGTGATGACCTCTTGAATGACCACTCCAAGGTAATTTAAACTAGCATCATTACATGCCCTCCGACCCATAGTTTATGTTTAGTTTAATACCAGGGAAACAGCAAAGCCAGAGACTTGTAGCTGAAGAGAAAAAGAAAAAGGAAGGCATTGTATGTATGTACATGTTCGTGGTTCACCTCTTAGTAGATTTGGAATGGCAGTAGGCTTCTACAGACTTTTGCACCACCCTGCATACATATATATACATCAAGCAATTAGTTTATTTACAGGCCAAGGATCAAAATTGATATTGGACAAAAGTACAGTCGCTCCAGAACACAAAGCCGCAACTGCAGCAAAAGACGACGATTGCACATCACAACATACTGATGTATTCATCAAGGGATGCCGTAACAGGAATAGTATTAAGAGGCGGCATTCCCTCGTCTAACTGCAACACTGACCCATTAAATCAGTTCTCCCCGCTAGCATTGGTTATCCTGCGGCCAGTAGCGTGAAGCAGGCAGAGACCATGGCGCCCAATAGAACCGAGCGTCTCGATGGCAACACGGCAGAACAGGTAGCGGTTGCTCAAGGACTTGTACTTGGCCGCTTTCCTAACTTCTGCAGCAGGCGTCGACACGAGTACCACATGGACACACGTGTGGTTCACAGATCCGGCAGCAAAGATGTGCAGCAAAGACGTACAGCAAAGGTGATGCGGAAGGCCCCATCATCGAGATGAGTGCCAAGCTGTTGTTATGGAAGGGCATTGAGCCAGGCACCAGATTCCTTAGTGAAAAATCTCAAGCAGTGAGCCTTGTCAGGGAGAGTAGCAGCTCGCTCATGGAGAACCTTGAACAAAATTTCCACACCTGGCTTTTCCCACTCGTGCTGGGAATTCCGTGCCGATGAGAGGCGGTGATTGGCTGGATTGTATCCAAAGAGTAATGCCCTCCGAAAGAAGAGGATCAGGACCATCCCTGCAGTACGTGGTTATTTCCTCGATCAGCCACGCTGCACTACAGGACGATCGCGGGAAATCCGTTAAGGCAAGATTCGAAGTGTGGCGAATCCCTAAGCCACCCTTAAAGACAGGCAAAGAACATAGGTCCCATGCAACTGCAGATACCTGTATGTTGGTGACCGATTCCAAAGCCGTCTGAGGAGAATTGTCAAATCTTTAACACTATCCGGGCATTTTCACATTGGAGACCAGCGCAAAAGATAAGCAATTTGAATTTGAAAACAGGTTGAAATTAAGTAACTAAAAGTTCTGCACAAAACTAATTTAAAAGGAATGAGATCGACTGTGCCTCTTCAGACTTCCACTTTGTGAAAATGCAGCATTACATACTTTACATTTAAATGGTTTCTCGCCGGAATGACTTCGACCATGCCTCTTCAGACTGCCACTTTTGGGAAATGCAGCATTACATACTTCACATTTAAACGGTTTCTCTCCGGAATGAATTCGACCATGCACCTTCAGATCAAATCAAATCAAATTGCTTTTAATTGTACGACTTGGTACATTAAGTGGGCATCATTAGTTATGCACAGGAACATATATTTATCAATACACTAGGAAAAAATAAAGATAGTGAAAAGTGCAGTTTGCAGTTTACAATTTCTTCAGCAGGTGAAGTTCACTGGTGGATCTCTTAGGATGGCATGCGCTTGCATACGTCTATGAAGCTCTTCATTTAGGGACTTCTTATTTCTACTATCACACCATCTTCCATATTCAAGAAAGATGCTCCTCATGTATGTCCCTAGGTTGGTACTCCAACCATCGACACCACAAAAAAGCGTCATGCACAGGGAATTGTCAGTGTTTCTAAGTTCCTGCCACAGCTGTGCAACTTTCCACACTACTTGGAGAATGCACTTGGAGAATGCACTACTGGAGAATGCACTCGGAAAATGCAGCATTACATAGCTTGCATTTAAACGGCTTCTCTCCGGAATGGCAACGAGTGTGCGACTTCAGACTACCATTTTGTGCAAATGCAGCATTACATAACTTGCATTTAAACGGTTTCTCTCCGGAATGAATTCGATTATGGTTCTTCAGGTTTTCACGAACTGAAAATGCAGCATCACATAATTCACATATAAACGGCTTCTCTCCAGAATGAATTCGATTGTGCCTGTTCAGATGTCCACTCTGTGAAAACACAGCACCACACGATTCACATTTATGCGTCTTCTTTCTCGAAGTAAATTGACTATCGTCTTCACAAAGGACTTCTTCTTCCCCTTCGCTTTTTGTGCCGTTTCCCATCAAACTTAAAGTGGCACTATCACCGATTGAAAGCAGACGGAATCTGGCAACATCTAGCACTATCCAGTGCTATCTAGCACTTGCTTACACCAAGCAAAGGAATGCACAACGGCGTTTCTTTTAACGAAACAAACAAGCTACGACCTCCTTAATTATTGAGTGAAAATTTGATACTTTCTCGTGGACCTGGGAGCGATCTATTAGGGTTAACAATAACAGTGTCGGTAGATGGCGCATGGCGCCACGGTATTTTCGTTTGCTTTTCAATCGGTGATAGTGCTACTTTAATGCTAAGATATCAACACCGATTCTTTTTTAAGCACCCAAGCATACTGTTTCGTATTGTGAAGGAGAAAATTGTACCAAAAGGTCATCCATAAACCTAACACTGAATCTTGTGAATTTTGAATGTTTTGAATGTTGAAAGGCTTTTATATGAAGCTGCATTTTCACTTGCAGAACATTATATTACACACTGCAGTGTTTGTTGTGGTGATAAGCCGTTTAAATGCGATTTGCATAACGGGAATTTGCCCCAAGACACACAGCCATGATAACTGCCTTAGTCACAACGTCCTTTTTATGCGATGCTGCATTTTCATAGGGAGGACCTTTAATGATACACAGTCGTATTCTTCCTGGAGGGAAGCGCTTTCTGTACGAACTGTGTCATTAATGGGGGACCACACTCAAATTCCTCCTGTTTTCCATGACCCTGGACCTTCATTCGTCAGGAAGTTGCCTTGTGAATGGTGTAAACATCAAAATACCAGTGTTACCTGGTTTATTTTGGTATCTATTGTCTTCATGAAAATATACATTACCTAACTTTTAGCATTCTCCTTATCAATGCTGTTTTGGTTTAGAGAAAAATGAAGAGCCTATAGAATTAGATATATTATATTGACCGCGCGTCCTACTGCGCAGCCTTCAATATATATAAACTCGGACGGAATTGTCCCCATCATCTTTTCTGTCCCCTAATGTGTCCTGATGGCGACAAGAGGGGAGGAGTGTGGGAAGAAGGTAATGTATATTTTCATGAAGGCAATAGAAACCATAATGAACTAGGTAACACTGGTTTCTAGTTGCCGTGAAAATTTACATTACCAACTTTTAGCATTCTACAGACTTTGTCAAAGGCGGCAGGTGCCATGATGACAAAGCCCCCTAGAGTAACGAGCGGTTCCCCAAAAAGATAAACTTCGCACAGATCAAGAATGATATTGAAGGATCAAGGTGCTTAAGGGGGGTTAAAGCATTCGCTGGGCAGCAATGAATGGCGCAAGCCGATATAGACCATCAGCATGGTGTGACATATCCTGTAGATAATGTGAGGTGAAGACTGAAGGACTGCGCCAGGAAGCAGCTTCCATGATGTCCGAGATCGGGATAGTACTGTAGTGTACCCATGATGCAGAGATAGCCCGCAGCTCATGAGCTGTGACATGGATGCCCTGGTCCGCAAAATTAATGTCAAGGGCAGTATAGGCTTGTAGAATAACGGACTCTATCCATGTGGAGATCACGCATGTCGACGTTTCCCTGGATCAGGAAGCGAAAGGCAGGAATAATTGGGTACGTCCACATCGAAGCTGCTTGGATGCCTTAAGGTAAAAACGCAACGCTCGAACCGGGCAGAGTGCTCGTTCCTGATCGTCACAAAAAATGATGGCTAATGTCGGAATGATGAACGGACGGGGATGTTCGGACGCCTTCTGAGTCTTGGCGCGAAAGGAACCTCGAGGGGTAAGTGTGACACCGGAACGATCTTCCAAAAAGAAGCAGTTAGTGGTTGTTACAGATAATGTCTGCAGAAACAAGAAACACGGTTTTGCGGGTAAGATGACTAAGGGAACAAGCAAACAGCGGCTCGTCAGGAGATGTGAGAAGGACTGTAAGGACAATGGAAAGGTCCCAGTCCGGAAAGAGCCTGCGAGGCCTAGGCCAGTCGATAACGAAAGATTTGATCAAAGTTTCCTGCGGCTTTGAAGACCGCATTAACGGTGGAACGGTACACCAAAATGGTGGGACCACAAAGGCCATCATCAAAGAGTAGATTGAGGAATCACAGGAGGTCCGAAACAGAGGGGACTGACTGGATAGACTTGTTGAGCGATACACCAATGAAACCAACGACGCCACTGGCTGTCATAGATTTTCGTGGTGGATGCATGGACAGCTCGGGAAGCGATGCGGACGGCCTGTTCCGTAGAACTCCTGACGTCTCAAGCAATCAGACGATAGTAGCCACCCGTGTAGTTCAACTGTGACTCTGTAAAAAGTCAACTGTGTACAAAGTGAACTTTTCAGTGTATCCAGTGGTGTAAGGGACCAGTCATTATTTATC
>JAHWFP010170698.1:12552-27645 GCA_023313725.1 Lithobius niger
CAAAAGCACACTGATCAACTGGAAGAAGAAGTCATTTTTGGACCACAAAAATGGCACTTTCTGAGTCAAAATTTCTAAAAACACCTCAGTTTCTGGGACCCCCCATGATGTGAATGTTGCAAGGTTCTGACGCTATTAGTACCGTTTCTGCAAGTCTAGGTTTTACAAAAAAAAACTTTCTAGAAAAGCCTTGGCACCTGGTTTCTTAGCTTCTTCGGTCTTTTAGGTGCTGACTATGTTGCGGATGTGGGCATTCAAGAGTGTTCAGTGTTAAGTATGTTCATCATACTTATTGTATGAATCTCGACAGGAGATGGGTGTAAGGAACATTTTATACAACATTTTTAAACCAACACGTCTTTTCGTTAAAAACGAGACACGTTTCCTTACAACTAACAGTAACTATCGGTTTGGAGAGCTACTTACTTAGTTTGTGTAGCAGTCCCAGGCTCCACATGCATACTCAAGGTGAGGACTGACCAAAGTTATGTAAGCCACAGCTTCTGTATCTGGTCCAGCTCCCTTAAGAGTCAGAGCTACAAAGCCCAACACCTGAGATGCCTTGGCAACAATTTTGTTATAATGCTTCTTCCAGGTCATCTTCTCATCGATAACAACTCCTAGGCATCTCATACTAGCAACCCTGACAAGCTCTTCACCTGGCAGACCATACGCAGGTAACTGCAAGTCAAGGTCAGACTGCCTTGAGCACACCATGAGTTTGGTTTTTGTTGCGTTAATATCCATACCCCCAAGTTCCGCACCACTCGTTTATTTTCATATAATCATCTTGAAATGCAAGCTCATTCTCGATGGACTTGATAGGCCTATGTGCAGTACAATCACCTGCGAACATCTCACACTCAGAAGATAGGTTGTCAAGAAGGTCGTTAATATACAACAAGAAAAGGAGAGGGCCACAAATAGACCCCTGAGGGACTCCAGAACAAACCCTCGCATCAATCGAGAAAATGCCAGTATCAATCTTAGCAAATTGACTGCGTTCGAACAGATAGTCTTTGCACCATGCTAAAACTTCCTGAGAAAGTCCATAGGCCCTGAGCGTATGTAGAAGTAACTTGTGAGGAACAACATCAAAGGCCTTTTTCAGATCAACAGAGATAACATCGGAACCATGCTTCTAGTAGTTTCATGAACTAGTTTAATCAGTAAAAGCTCAGTGGAGGCACCATGACAAAAACCAAACTGACAATTTGAGATCAAAAAATGTAAAGAGAGATGCTTCATGTTGGCACTCACAATAACAGGCTCCAACAGTTTTGAGAGCAAAGATATGGGCCTGAATTTTCCAACTTATTTCTCTGACCACTTTTGAAAATAGGAACCACAGATGCCCTTTTCCAAACCTTTGGGAGCACACCAGATTCAACAGACAGTGTGAAGAGTTTAGTAAGGTACTTGGAACTCCAATTCTCTGCCACCTTCAACATCTTAGCAGTAATGCCGTCAGGACCACAGGCCTTGGTTTGATCGAGATCCTGAATTAGTTTTCTATCGCCCCCCCCCCCCCCTCGGTAATGTGAATGTTCGGCATTTGGGAATCAGTTCTACTAGGAAAGAAAGGCAAGGGATCCCTAATTTCATCTCTCTGGAACACTAACACAAAGTAGTTGTTGAAAGCTTCTGCTTTCTCCAAATCATCAGAGATGACGACACCATTTTCCAGTACCATTGCAGGATACTGACTTTCCTCCTTTCTCATCAATCTGACGTGCTTCCAGAATTCCCTGGCCGAGTCTGCGATTTTAGTATTTAGATGGCTATAAAAATGCTGCTTTGCAGTTTTGTAGGCACTGGAATTTTTTGCTCTCAGTTCTTTTACTCTGTCAAGCATCACATCAGTCTTTCCCAACCTACGCATGGTCTTCCTAAGCCTGTTTGCCTTATTCATACCTTTGATAAGAGACTTGTTGAAAAAAATCACGGTCGGGAGGAATAAATGAGATCGGTCGCAGGGGCGTAAACTTACTGTTCGAAGAAGTGGGGGAGGGGGTCAAAATACCTCCCCCCCCCCAAAAAAAAAGCAATACATAATGACCGGTCCCTAAGAATGCCTCCTTGAAATCGCCAATAAATTAATATACGTAACATAGTCGGCAACGATAGGAGGTTAATTTCGACATAAACACAGAATAAAGACCCCAGAATCTTTTATTTGGTTAAATTTGTTCAAATGAAACTAACGTGTGGGTATTTTACCGCAGGAACAGACAGGAGACATTGATGATCATAACGTGCAGTCATCTGCGCCAGTGTTTGTTTACCTTTTAGCATTTGTACGTTTCACATGGCGCGGTTTGAAAATGAGTATGATCCAGCGTCGGATGTGACGGCATACTTGTTTCACAGAGCAATGCGCGCCGCGGTCGTGTAAACTATATTTTAGCGCAGTTGACGTATGAGTAAAGTGGCCAGGACGGTGGGATTTATGTGCCTTTAACTGTAGCACGTACCTTATTTTTGTCCTTTCTTCTCGTGGCGCTCATGCTTTACTTATTCATAAGTTGCGTGGCTATGGACTTGGTAATATGGCTGATTGGTTTGCCTCTTTTTTAAAGGTATACATATATACCTCTCAGCACCATTTTCCTCGATCCTCCAGTATCAAGTATGGCCCCAAAGGTTAATTTACTTACCATTAGTCTTTCCCTTGCTAAAAACCCGTTTTAAAATGTGGTGTCAGGGAGATTTTCTGTTGAATATTGGGAACTTTATTTACGTTCTTCCAGAACGAATATGATGCTTTGCGCGCCTACAACGACCTTGAAGTTTTATCTGTGCGTGCGCAGTACCAAGTTTGTTTGCTAATAATTACTGTGAGATAAAAATTCTAAAAGACTAATGCAGTAAAAATTAAAATTAATTATTCCAATAGATCGCCGAAGCAAAATTATAAGTCTAGAAAAATTATAAATTATGATTTTAAAACACGATAATCATTCCGGTTTGTGCCGACACATTTAATGCGTTCACGCTGTCTTGTCTATTAGGCGCAATGCCAACTGAGATAGTAGCTTCGTTTTTCGCTGCAAGGAATGAAGCTACTGTCTCAGTTGACCTTAACTAAAGTAAATGCGCGGATGTGATCGGCGCGTAGGTGTGATAAGGCAGGCGGTATGTTGCTTTAAGTAACAGAACTCAGTGTGTTATTATTAATGGAGTAGATTCTAGTAGGCAAAATGTGCTCTCAGGAGTTCCACAAGGTTCAGTCTGTGGATCTTTTCTTTTCATCGTGTATATGAATGACTTGATGGATATTATTGGAAGTAATGGGTAGGCTTTTGCTGATGATAGCACTTTGTTAAGGAAAGTCTGCACCCATCTTGATGCTGTTACCCCCCAGACTCTTATCAATCGTGTTAGTGAATGGTGTTCCACATGGGGAATGGGTATACAGCCTCTTAAATCTGCAGTTATGTCGATTACTGGAGGGAAAACTCCAGCGATTTTTAACTATAATGTTGATAGTGAAAACCACTGCCTCGAGTTGCAGAGATGAAAATCCTTGGAGTTACCCGTAATAGCACCCTAGATTGGGATACTCACATAAGCAACGGTGCAGGTCGTGCTTCAAAGCAGTTACGCTTTTTGAGTAGGATGCTCTGTGGGTTCACTACACCTACCAAACTCACTGCATACAAAACCATGGTTAGGCCTACGCTCAAATATGCTGTTGCTGTTTGGGATCCCTACCAGCATTCTTATATTGACAGGTTAGAGGCCGTGCAAAAGCGAGCTGTTAGGTTCATTGAGAAGGATTTTAGTTCTTTTTCCAGTGTTAGTGATTGTGCAGTAGCTGTGTTACTGGCATGTGCAACATTCTGCAGTGGCAATCGGAGCAGGTCAGAAGAAAGTTACAGACTTCATATTTTTCCCCACTTTTTAAATGGTGCCACTTTGCTCGAACCTGCTCGTTTTTGTTCTTCCCCAGACTTTGTGAGTCGGATGGACTATGTAAGGAAGGTTAAACCATTCCAGTGCAACAAGAACACCCTTGCTGGTTAGTTTTTTCCTCGGACCACCGCTGACTGGAATTGCCTTGAAAGTGAGTTTTTTTTTTAAATGGTGGTGTGGCATTTGCTGCTAAACTTAAAGCTTCTTGTCAACCACTTATTTGTCGGCACAGTATCTGAGTCTGTAGTTTATTGTTGGATTTTATTGTTTTATTTTGATATTGCATTTAGTGCTCTGTCAAGGCGTTGCAATTATTCTATAAATAAATAAATAAAAAGCAGCCGCATTTAAACTGCTTTTCTCGAGAATGAATTTGACGGTGTCAAAAATTGCTTCTCGGTAATAAAGAAGCACAACACAAAACGCAAAAAACGACCAAACAGTAGTTGCATAAAACAGCATTTCTCCAGAAAAAAATTTTTAGCTTAAAGCAAAATTTTCTTCCCACAAAAGCAGCGAGACAGCAGTTGCATTTAAAGTACGTAAGTAAGTAAAGTATTTATTGACCGTACAACTAGTTACATCAGTAATTGCAATTATTACATTTCACACTCCGTTAAATGTACAAAAAAAGATAATAAAAAAATATGGACTTTGGTGGTAAAGACTTTAACACGAAGGAGACATATAGCAAATAAGCATTTCAATGGCTTCCATCCGGAATGAATTCGGCATAAAAAACGTTTAAAGTCTACATTGTAAAAATGCTGCAAAACCCAGCAAGCATTTAAAACGGCAGCCCAATAGAAAACATCGTGAAAATGCAGCATTACCCATCTCGCGCTAAACTCCAGATTGAATTCGACAGTGACAACAAAAAGAATTTAATAGTGCTGCTTCTCTCCAGAACGAAAACAAGAGTGGCACAACAAAAGGCAAAATATTGGTATTACAGGGGTCGAAATATTCGGATGCACAGGTGCACTGTGCACTCCAGAAGCAACTCGTGGAGTGCAAAATTGCACACCAAAGTTGAATTTTCCATAACTTTTGAACCGCACAAGCTACAGACTTGCGGTTTGCGGCATTTTAAACAACTTGGAATTAGATTTCCTGTGGCACCATTCCTTTCAAATTAGTTAAACTCCAGTTTTTACTACTTTTGATTAAACTGTGTGTTTAGGTTTTTCAGTTGAACAGCGAAATTAAGTTAGTTTTAAGCAAAATGCAGGAAAACAGTAGGTATTATTGAGATGTTGAATGTTAGGATTTTCGATGGCTATAAAATAGGAGACCACATTGTTGGTTTACATTTTGGTTTTGCACTCCAAAGACTTTTTTGCACCCCAGCAACAGATTTGGGGTGCAAATTTGCACCCGGATCGAAATGTGGCTATTCGACCCCTAGTATTAACTACGGCTGTACCGAACCGAACATGGCCGAACAGAGGATGTTCGGTTAGGTTCGGTGTTCGGTCTTTCAAATGCAAAATACCAAACCGAACGTATTTTCACTTCTAATCGACGGATTCTGATGTTGGATTACACCATTTTGAAGGTTTTTTTCGCCAGCTTTCTGTTAGTCCAAACCACAAGTTTCTAGCTGTAACGGTTCAGACGTTATAAGGGAAAATGTAAAAGTAGTGGAGATTTTTTTTTAATGTTTAAACAGTTTCAACATCTATGGACTTACAAGTCCATGTGAAAATACTAAGGCTGTACCGAGCATTTTTTTTCCTGCCGAGCCGATGCCGAGCCGATCTCGAGCGCTCAAAAAATGCCTGGTACGCCGAGCAGAATCGAGCACCTTTATTAATCACAGGGTGCTGCCGGGAGTACTAGCTTTTTTTACATTTTCTCATATTCCAACTTTTCATTTTTTCACATTTTTCACATACCTGCTTTTCATTTTGCTGACATACCTGCTTTTCATTTTTGTGACATACCTACTTTTCATTTTTGTATCACTATTTCTTCGTTTTCATATACACACCAGTTTCACAATACTTTAAAATATTGTTTTCTTTGCCAGCAACTATTGTAATTTCACTGTAAATTCACTTAAGAGAGCGTAAGCTAATTCAAAGCAATTCCGGTAATAAACCACTCAATTTTTTCTTTCGTGTTCTAACAACAGACATGCCTACGTAATTCCGGGCCAAAAATGAAGACGGATAATTTGATCGTTTTTTACTTCGATAGTGCGTTTTGCCTTACTTTTCACACAATACTCGTGTTTTTTTTTAAACATTTTCCCCTTTTATTTTACCACTGGCAAATTTTCACATCTTTCACATCGGCAGCATTTCTGTAAGCAGCACTCGCTAAATGCCAAGTAGGCTTCTAGATACAACAATTCTTTTCACTAAAGCAGCCTGGCGTAGCAGCAACCATACGTAACTATTAGTTTCGCACACTGTAAATGATGACATATCGATATATCTGGTATGGCGAATTAAGCCTACATTAACAACCATTATCATAACGAAAGTAATTTTATTATGAGGCAAGTTACTTTAAAGCTAATAAACGTTTTAACAATTGCCCATTAAAAACAATTAAATTAGTGCTGTTGGCACAAAAACTCTTGTTGAAGTTTTTCTTGATGAAGGTAAGTTTCTTAAGTTTTTTCAGGTTTCAGAGATGAGCGTAACGGTGTAACAATACTTCCAGTCGTATTAAACCAGCAACCATGTGCACGTTATGCTTAAAAAAGATCCTTCCGCTATAATGCAGTGCTGCGCTTACCAAGCGTAATATGAAAGCGAATGTCCAAAAAAAGCATAAAAGAAAGCAGTTAATCTGCACGAATTACCTATAAATTTAGTTAATATATTGAATTCTGTGGTAGTCCTTCAACCTTCGTGCCGCAAAAACCATGCATAGATCGTAATCAATGACTGGTCACTGGACTCCGCCAAAATGAAGCTCACGTTCAAGGTCCAGTGGTCACAGGATCGCGCGCCAAGACTAGACGCGAGCCGCGCTGCTCGGCTCGGTTAAATGGACGTAACTGCTCGGTATACCGAGAATGCCGATCATGCTCTGCTCGGCAAGAATCGGTTCGGCAGCTCGGTATCGGTACAGCCTTAGAAAATACCTACATTTGTTACGAAACTTGGGCTTTGATGAATCCTTGTGAACTGAGTTCCTTTACATTTTAGTTTAAGATACATTGGTTTGGTACATTTTTGTTCGGTTCGGAAGTGTTCGGTGTTCGGCTTATTTAAGGTTTGTTCGGTTTGGTTCAGTTCGGCTGAAAAATTCTCGTTCGGTACAGCCTTAGTATTAAAAGGAAAACAAGCTCAAGTGTGCTACTTTGTAAAAAATGCAGCATTACATAAAATTTACTTTGAAACCGCTTCTCTCGGAATGAATTTGACTGTGCCTCTTCATATGTCCACTAGGGGAAATGCAGCAAATATAATTTCTTTACTCAAGTTAGTTGCAGCGCCGAAGGGCATTAAACAACCAGCTTCTCTCCGGAATGAATTCGACTGTGCCTCTTCAGATTTCCATTACTTAAAAATGCAGCATTGCATAATTTGCATTTAAACGGTTTCTCTCCGGAATGAATTCGAATGTGAGCCTTCAGACCTCCATTAAGTGAAAATGCAGCATTACATAATTTACATTTAAAAGGTTTCTCTCCGGAATGAATTCGACTGTGCCTCTTCAGACTTCCATTACGTAAAAATGCAGCATTGCATAATTTGCATTTAAACGGTTTCTCTCCGGAATGAATTCGAATGTGAGCCTTCAGAGTTTCATTAAGTAAAAATGCAGCATTGCATAATTTACATTTAAACTGTTTTTCTATCGAATGAATTCCACTGTGCTTCTTCAGACTCCCATTAAGTGAAAATGCAGCTTTACATAATTTGCATTTAAACGGTTTCTCTCCGGAATGAATTCGACTGTGCGGCTTCAGATGTTCACTTTGTGAAAACGCAGCATTACATACTTTACATTTAAACGGCTTCTCTCCGGAATGACTTCGACTGTGCTTTTTCAGATTTCCACTGCATGAAAATCCAACATTACATACTTTACATTTATACGGCTTCTCTCCAGAATGAATGCGACTGTGCGTCTTCAACGCTCCACTTATGGAAAATGCAGAATTGCACAGTTTACATTTAAACGGCTTCTCTCCGGTATGAATTCGACTGTGTGTCTTCAGAGCTCCATTTACGGAAAATGCAGAATTACATAATTTGCATTTAAACGGCTTCTCTCCGGAATGAACTTTACTGTGCGTCTTCAGAGTCCCTTTTCGTAAAAATGTGGCATTACATATTTTACATTTAAATGGTTTCTCTCCCGAATGATTAAAACTGTGAGTCTTAAGCGCTTCACTTCGTAAAAATGCAGCATTACATAATTTACATTTAAACGGCTTCTCTCCAGAATGAATTCGACTGTGACTCTTCAGACCACCACTAAGTGAAAATTCAGCATTACATAATTTACATTTAAACAGCTTCTCTCCAGAATGAATTCGACTGTGACTCTTCAGATGTGCACGTTGTGAAAAAGTAGCGTTGCAGGATATACATTTAAACGGCTTCTCTCCGGAATGAACACGACTGTGCGTCTTCAGACTGCAACTTGTGGAAAATGCAGCATTACATAATTTACACTTAAACGGCTTCTCTCCGGAATGAATTCGACTGTGAGTATCCAGATTTCCACTTTGTGAAAATGCGGCATTACATAATTTACATTTAAACGGCTTCTCTCCAGAATGAGTTCGACCGTGATTCTTCAGATTGCTACTAAATGAAAATGCAGCATTACATAATTTACATTTAAACGGCTTCTCTCCAGAATGAATTCTACTGTGTGCCTTCAGACTCCCACTAATTGTAAATTTAGCCGTGCATAGTTTACATTTAAACGGCTTCTCTCCAGAATGAATTCGACTGTGCGTCTTCAGATTCCCACTATCTGAAAACGCAGCATTACATAATTTACATTTAAACGGCTTCTCTCCAGAATGAATTCGAATGTGCGTCTTCAGATTGCAACTATATGAAAATGCAGAATTACATAATTTACATTTAAACGGCTTCTCTCCAGAATGAATTCGGCTATGCTTCTTGAGATTTTCACTATGTGAAAATGCAGCATCGCACAATTCACACTTATGCTCCTTCTCCCAAGAAGTATCGTCTTCACAAAGGACTTCTTCTTCCCCTTCGCCCTTTGTCTCGTTTCCCATAACGCTCATTGCCAAGATATCAACGGCGATCTTTTTAATCACATTAGTACACTGTTTCGCACAGTGAAAACGGATCAACAGTTCCTCTGAAATAAAAAAAAACATAAGAACTTTCTGAAAAACACCAGACTACAAGGGTAAATCGATTATGTCTTATACCAACCATGGACTGTCACATTACACTGGCACGCAGATTGAGCAGGCCTGACCACTGCCATAGTAGGCAGGCCTGACACGCCTAATAGCAGCATAGAAACAGTACCTTCCAAAAGCACCGAACAGAGCGAACATAGCGAAAAGAACGCACCACCGTTAGAGACAGTTTGGCTCCAAACTTGACGTCGCGCGTGCGCAGTGATATTGCGTCAGCCGTTCAGTACCTTCCTAAACTACAACACAGCTCAACAAGCTCAGCAGAGTATTCGATACGTCATACTTTCACCGCGACCAGGCCTGGCTAATGGATGTGACCAGGATTGGCTAATAGATGTGACCAGGCGAGAGCAATGCCAAATTGCGAACCATCTGAGGGAGGTGGTTTGCTGGGGTGGAGGTATGTGCGAGCTAACAGTTTTGCCGGAAACGGATTCATCGCCGACGATGTTGAAGCCGCATCAAGACGGACACGCAGGGAATGAGCCAAACTGTCACCAACAGTGGTGCGTTTGGTCACAGCCACCTACAGTAAAGGTCGTATTATCTTTGCCTCCAACAATGGTCCGCAAAACGGCGAATCAAATAACGACGCGGCAAGTTTGCCAAGTGGCGTCATCTGTTGACAGAATTTGAAACCCTGGTCGGTTAGTTTTAAATTTTGCCACTTGGTGTAGAGATGGCAGCACCTAGCAAACTTGCGGTTCCTTCCATGTCAATGGTTGATTTTACTTGCCTAATTTGTCTTGATCTGATCCGGCCTTTACTGTAGGTGGCTGTGGTTTGGTTCGCTTAGGTCGTTTAGGAAGGTAAGCCAAGGCTAACTGGGGTCGAAGCTGTAGTATTCACTTTAATTCAGCGAAAAACGCAGCTTCAATCTCAGTTGGCTTTCGCTGATGATGAATTATTTATTTATTTATTTATTTATTAAAGCAACATCCAACCTGCCTTATAACCGCCACGCACAGATCGCCTGCCTCGCATATACCATCGCCAAGGTCAACTGAGATAGTGGCAGCGTTCCTTACATCAAAGAACGCAGCTACTGTCTCAGTTGTCATTAATGCGTCTAATAGACGAACCAGCATGAACGCATGAATTATGTTGTCACAAACCAGAATGATTCTCGTGTTTTAACATCACAATTTATAATTTTCTAGACTAGTGTCTTATAATTTTGCTTCGGCAATCTATTGGAATAATTAATTTTAATTTTTACCGTATTACGCTTTTAGATTTTTGATCTCATGGTAATTATTAGAAAATTAGTACATGCACACACGGAGATGAAATGTCATGGTTATTGTAAGCGCGCAAAGCATCATATACTACAGGACACAGTAAATAAAGTTAACAATTATTCAACAGAAAATCTCCTCGACGCCACATTTTAAAACGGATTTGTACGAAGGGATTGACTAACGGTAAGGGAATAGACCTTTGAGGCCATACTTGATGTGGAGGATCGAGAAAAATGGCGCTGGGAGGAATGTACTTTTAAGTGTGTCCCGCACTTATATGATCCTTTGCGCACTTACAACAACCATGACGTTTCGTCTCGTCTCTGTGTGTGCACGTAATATTTGCTAATAATTACCATGAGATCAAAAATCTAAAAGACTAATACGGTAAAAATCAAAATTAATTATTCCATTAGATCGCAGAAGCAAAATTATACGAAAACTCGCCTCGAAAATTATAAATTGTTATGTTAAAATACGAGAATCATCTCGGTACGACATAATTAATGCATTCATGTTGGTCGCTAGGAGGAATGCATACCTTTAAGCCTTGTGACCTTATGGGGGAAACAGATAGGTTTATTGACTTGGCAATAGAATTTATGCATTCCACTAGTGGTCGCATGCAATTACATGTGACCATAATAATATTGTTACGTGTCACCATATATGTTACACTATGCAAGCGCAAGGGGTGTTTTCAATAAAGAGACTCGTCACAATACGAGCCCTTTGAACCCGTCGGCTGGGCGGGTTCAAATGGTTTAACGAGCGTTAACCACTCGTGGTCATCTGCCCGAAGCCCTGAGGCCCTATGTCTGCAACAGCCAGCTTCCCAGGCGGTCACCCACCCAAGTATCAATCCAGCCCAATGCTGGGCGGGAAAAAAAATCATAACAACGACGAGCCCCTGTAGTTGTCAATGCATTTGTGGTGTAGTCACAAATGACGTCGCGTTATGACGTGTTGTGGCCCTGTGGCAAATTACGCTCCATGCAAGTATAGAGCAGTGACACGACGTAGAATTATTGTATATAACTCTATGCTAGAGCCTTAATGGGTTAGCTGCAAAGGGCACTTCAGAGAGAAACAGAAGGGCGTCATACTGAAGCCGATGCTGTGTAGAGTGATTTCTTAGACCTAAAACGCGCGATTTTTGTTGTTGGAGAAAACAACGTTATTTTAAGCCAGGAAATCCGCTCTTCCGTTGTTTTTCTTTCCATTTTTATGTAGTGCACCTTGTAGTTATACCCTCCAAAACCCATACTGGTACCAATAATATGTAATATGTAAATCGAGAGCAGGAAGCATTCTGCTTATACGCTCCTTCTCAATAGAACCATCATAAAAAATACAAGTTTCGAACTAAATGATTTTGTCTAGTCTGTTTTTGAAAGTGTTGATCGACGTTGCGTCCACGACACTCTGGGGCAGAGAGTTCCAATCGTCAATCACACGATGCGTGAAAAAGGATTTCACAATGTTCACCCTTGCTTGCGGCTTGAAAATTCTGGAGTTGTGACCTCTGGTACTTGCACACTTCGAAGGCATCCAGAAGTTATTTTTGTCCAGGTCGTAGTACCTCTTCATAATTTTGAAGCACTCGATCAAATCACCGCGTTTTCTTCTTTTCTCAAGTGTTGGCAGCTTGAGCATGGCCAACCTTTGTTCGTAGCTCATACCTCTAGTTCCATTCACTAGCCTAGTAGCTCTTCGCTGTACCCGTTCGAGAATTGTCTGGTCTTTTTTCAGGCTGGGACTCCAAATAGAATTGCAGTATTCAATAATGGATCTTACATATGTTTTGTAGATAATCCCAAAATTATCAGCTGGAATTTTCCCAAAGGTTCGCTTAAAGAGCCCGATGGTACGGTTAGCTTTCTTGGCAACACTGTTACATTGTTCCGTCCAGGATAGATCATGATTTACGAAGATCCCAAGGTCTTTCTCAGATTCTTTACTTTGAATGGGTACATTACGTAAATGGTATTGCTGCTTGACATTTTGATGACCACCATGGAGAACGGCACATTTGCTGTTATTAATCTTCATAGACCAAGTGTCACAGTAATTAGCAATCTTGTCCAAATCGTTCTGCAATTCCGCTCTATCTTGTTCCCCGTGGTGGATTTTGAGAGCTTTCATGTCGTCGGCAAACTGAAACCCGTCACTACTTAACAGCTCAGTAAGATCAGCAATATAAATGTTAAAAAGTAGTGGGGAGAGGACACTGCCTTGTGGGACACCGCTGGTGATGGAAGTCCAGTTAGAAAATTCATTTTCAGTTCTCACCCTAAATCTACTGTTATAAAGAAAATTATTAACCCAGTTAACGATTTTGTTATTAGGGAGAGCATGACTGAGTTTATAGATAAGTTTCTGGTGATCAACTTTGTCAAAAGCCTTCTCGAAATCAATATAAACGACGTCATACGAGACATTGTCATTGATTGCAGTGTTTATCTTATTGTAGGCCTCAAGCATGTTGGTAAAAGTTGACCTTTTCTTAGTAAACCCATGTTGGGACGTATTTTTCCAATTTTTGTTTGCGAGGAAGTTTTCAATTTTCTTACTGACAATTTTCTCCAAGACCTTGACAACCGTGCTGGTGAGACTAATGGGTCTGTAGTTCAGCGGTTCATTAATATCGCCTTTTTTAAAAATAGGGACTACCGTGGCATCCTTCCAATCTTGAGGCAGAATTCCATTGTCAAGCGAGACGTTGAAGATAAAAGTAAGAGGTTCTGCCAGGTTGGTGCTGCAGTTAAGCAAGATGTTAGTAGAAATGTCGTCTGGTCCGGTAGATTTGAATTCTTTGAGCCCATCTAAGTGGTTTGCTACTTCAAAGTTGTTTATAGGTGCGACGTGCTCTTTATCAGTATAGGTTGAAGAACGGTCTCTCCTGAATGGAGGGGAGACTTCACTATACACTTCTTTAAATTTTCTTGCAAAAATATTCGCAGTATTTTTGGCGTCTGTGGAAATACTTCCATCGGAGTCTCGCACTTTGAGGATGTTGTTGCTTTTCTTCTTTTTACTGTTAATGTATTTATAAAGTATTTTGGGGTTGTCTTTGCTTCTCTGAAGAATCTGAGAGTGATAGTTGTCCTTTGCAGCACGAATGGCACTGGTGCATTTATTTCTTACGTTTTTATATGTGTCATACAATTCGTTGGTACGACTCTTGGTATAGTGGGTCCAAGCTTTCTTCTTTTCCTTCATTGCTTCCTTGCATGCCTTACCAATGAATCGTTTATGTTTTGATGTAGTAATATCACTTACAGGTACATGGATTTTTTCCAACTCAGATAAAAGGGTTTTCAGTTTGTTCCATCCTGCCTCAATGTCTTCAGTTGTTATCTTTTTCCAAGTTTCCCAATCGTACAGTTTTAAAGCATTGTTGATTTCTTTATAGTTGGCTCGCCGGTAGTTCCTCATAAGCTTGGTTTTTGAAGTTTTGACAGGCTGTTCGATAGTGATAGTACTTGTGATGACTTTGTGATCGCTGTGACCCACTGGTTGATGGTATCGGATGTTTGTGACGAGGTCGGGATCATCAGTTACAATCACGTCCAGGAGAGATTCTTTCCCATTACTGCCAAGTCTGGTATTTTTATCTACAAGCTGCGAGAGATAAGCATCTTCAATAGCAGAGTGGAGGGATTTTTCAATAGGTTTGGCCTCGTTGTTCAGCTCATTTTTTTTCCAATTGACATTCGGTAGGTTGAGGTCTCCATACATAACAACATTCTTAATTGTCGACAGTCTATGAATAGCACTAACAAGGGCTTCGTCGTCTTCTTTAATATTGTTGGGGCTTCTGTAAACACAACCAATAATGACATTTTCACGTGCATGTATGCGGACCCAGGCTGCCTCACCATAAATAGAATTGAGATAATCCAACTCTTCAAAAACAATGTGTTCGGCTATGTAGAGAATTACTCCTCCACCTCTTCCTTCATCTCTGTCCTTTCTTACTAACTTGTAGCCCTGGATAGTAATCTCAGATTCTTCAATATTTTCATTACACCAAGTTTCAGTAAGCAAAATTAAATCAGGTTTGCATTCAATTTCAACAAGCAGTTCGTCCCAGTTTCTGAGAACACTTCTTATATTGGTATAAAATCATGTAATTAGAGATGACTCATTGGGACTGGAAGCTAGTTTTTTCGCACTAGTTTTTTTAGTTTTAATATTAGTATAGAAGCACTTTATCCCATTTGTAGTGTTTAGTTTATTGGGATAGGATATGTGATGTCCTAGGCGGGGACACACCTTAGCCCAGCGTGGGCACCAATGGTAATAAACACACGGACTACCAGAGTGTAGGCTACAGCTGATAAGACAGCGAACTTCCTGTTTACTTCTCTTTAAATACAATTATAACAGGAAGTCATGTGATGCAACTTAATACAATGTATAATTATAGAAGAGCCTATTAGTAGTTAAAGGGGTATCTTGGTAGGGTTAACATATTGACATGAAATTGATGGCTGCCATTGTGGAGCACACAAGTGACGACTCCACAATGCAGCGAGCGAAAAAAAAAAAAACAGA
>JAHWFP010170699.1:3395-13605 GCA_023313725.1 Lithobius niger
ATAATAATAATAATAATAATAATAATAATAATAATAATAACTAGGGCTGTCGTCACTTCCACTGTCGACATAATGGAGCGGGCTCCACTTTCTTTCTGTTTGGCTGTTTGGCCAAAAGGGTTGGCTATTGAAAGTGATATCATGCCACCAGGGAAAGACCGCCAAGGTAGCTGGCTTATTAACTGGACAGTGTCATGAAAATGTTTATTGATCATCTTTCTCACTCATTCTTTAACTTTTAGTTTTTCTTTATCCCTGCATCTTTCCCTTATATTTTTCACAATTTGAATTTCGGCCGCATTGGGGGTTTATCCCTCAACATGACAAAATATTAAAGCTGGGCGATCTGCTTTTTTCTAATATCGGGATCGGTAATCGGGGTCAGCACAGCCATACAAAAGTAGCTTTTAGTTGCTTACAGTTACAAACACATGTCTGCTTGTGAGGCCGGAAAATTTTACTATGAGGTCTTGGCCCATAGCCGTACACCCCAAAACAACATTCCTCACAACTACAAGCAGAAAATCAAACAAGAACAGAAAAGCCAATAGCTGCACACTTTGTGAGGCATCCTCTTTATCATCAATAATCAGTCTTTTAACAATCGGATGCCTTTAACAATTAGAAACGACCTATTTGTCTCGTTGTTGTATGGCTCTTGGCTCATAGATGACAAAGGGCGCTAACTAGTTTTAAGTTAAGCCTATTGGCTGATAAATATGCTTATTAGTAGAGTGACTTGTTACCTTCTAGGTTAGTGGGAACGTTCTATCGATGACAACCTCTGCCATTTGTTAAAAGGACATTCCTCTCAGCGCCATTTTCCTCGATCCACCGCATCATGTATGGCCCCAAAGGTCTATTTACTTAGCGTTAGTCAATCCCTTGATAAAAATCCGTTTTAAAATGTGGTGTCTAGGAGATTTTCTGTTGAATAATAATTAACTATATTTACTGCGTCCCGCAGTATACGATCCTTTGAGCGCTTACAATAACCATGATGTTTCATCTCTGTGTGTGCATGTACTAATTTTCTAATAATTACCATGAGATAAAAAATCTAAAAGACTAATGCGGTAAAAATTAAAATTAATTATTCCAATTGATCGCCGAAACAAAATTATAAGACACTAGCCTAGAAAATTATAAATTGTGATGTAAAATACGAGAATCATTCCGGTTTGTGACGACACAATTAAAGCGTTCATGCTGGTTCGTCTATTATCTGCAATGCCAATTGAGGCAGTAGCTGCATTCTTCGCTGCGAGGAATGCAGCTACTATCTCAGTTGACCTTTGCGATACTATATGTGCGGATGGCAATCAGCGCGTGGCTGTTATAAGGCAGGTGGAATGTTATATGGCAGGCCGGGCGTCCCTTTAATTACGTCTGGGTAAATAATCTAGATAATCAAAGCTGTAGATCCGACATCTTTAGTTAGTGGAATCACGGATAAACCATCTCAAAAAGTCGATGAGTCTGATGTGTCAGTGGTGAGTCTATAAGCACTTTCTTTGGCTCATTGAACTGCTCAGTGAGCAATTCTACCAAAAGCAACTGCTTCTATCGAAAAATCACAGTCTTCCGCTGTGCCATAGAGTTCCGAGAGATCCAAGGACTCCGGGACACTCATGGAATCACTAAAAATGATACAATGTGTACCCCGAAGGTCAATGATTCATTCAGCAGCCAGAATGAATGCCAGAAACTCTGCCAAAACCACATAATAGCCTGATGAAAAGTGATGGGAAACACTCACTCCCTCATGCCATGACAACTACTGACTTCGACCCATCAGTGAAAAGCCACCTCTATCCGCCGTGTATCCCAGACCTGTATGCCCTGGATGTTACACCTTGTGCACTACAGTGCCGGCATTCGGTGACTTAGGCATTACGGACCAGGGTCAGCCTCGATGCTGAAGCCTCGGATCCATCTTTGGCAATTCACCAGCAGCATCTTGCCATTCAGTATGCTGTGGAATTGCGTGCTGTGCAAGCCCCTTCTGGTTGCCTCATGGTTTTTCCACGATACTTGTGGGTTGGCAGCTGTGGGGTGGGTAATGGCGATTTCCTTGATATGCTCCAGCAATCCTGTCTGGAGATGGCCTTTGAAATTTAGGCACCATGAATCTTGGGGAATAGTCGCCCATTAGCATGTCCCAAGTGGCATTTTCACATTCCTTCTGGCAGCCCTCCCAAAAGGTTCTACCCCACCAGCAAGATACTTGCAGGAGTTCCGGCAGAGCTGACGGGCTGCTGGAGCCTAACACGAAAATCACCCTTACCCATCCCACGGCTTCCAACCCGCTAGTATCGTCGAAAAACCATGGGGCAAGCAGGACTGGCTTGCACAGCATGCAGTTGCATAGCATACTGAATGGCTAGCTGCTGCTGGTGAATCGCCAAAGATGGATCCGAGGCTTCAGCATAGAGGCTGACCCTGGTCCGTACTGCCTAAGTCACCGAATGCCGGCACTGTAGTGCACAAGGTCTAACATCTAGGGCATGCAGTCTTGGTATGTATTTGTTATCCAGGTATTTCAGGATTGTTTTCTCTCAATCCCGGAAACCCAGGATTAATCCCAAAATTTAGGGATCTTTTCTCGTCACCTCCAACTATTGTCACCACCTGGCTTAGTCTTTAGTTCTTTAAAGATTAAATCACAGTAAATTCTAATATCAAAGTATCAACAAGCACACTACACATTCTGTTCCTCATTAAACATAGGATTTTTAAATTTTTTTAACGTGTATTTCTGATGGAAAATTGAAGTCCCTTTAAATTTTTTTATGAGTGAATGTCTATATTTCAATTATAGCTACTTGCTATTTGTGAAAGGCGAAAACTGATTTTTCCTACTTTCTACGATTTATATTTCTTCATATGTGCTTGACATCAAAGAGCATGGAACACAGGTTTTTTTAAGGAAAGAACATCTAATTTCTAACGCTAAAAAATTTCCCAGAATTTTTGAAAACGTCACTTGTACTAGTCAGTATCGTCACCCTGCTGGAACAGCCAAATGATTCAATTATTGATAGACAAAAAGCTTAAACGTCCCCATAGCATCCCTTATTATAACTAAATGCTATTATTTTTTAATTGTTAAGAACTTTGATTCATATGTGAGTAAATTGATTAGTTTCTCTAATATCTTACCTTTATTAAGCAAGAATGAAGGGGGAACCTGCAACGGCAGTTTTTACTGCCTTTCATATTTGGTCTTGTACCCTAAGCTGGGGCCCTAGTTGGCCCCACTCCCTGATGCTATGGCTCTCTATTATGCATTCTATGTATGCTTAACATTAAGATTTCATTTCAGTCATTCTATGTACCTTGTGTATGGTTATGCCCTTGAATATCAGTGGTCACGGTGGCTCAGACCTTGCTTGCCACTTGGGGTAGCTGTTACAGAAAAGGCTCGCGGATACCAGGAAATACTATAGAGAGAACTTTGCTCCTCCTGTGGTAGGAGCTGGAAACTACACTAGGTATAAAAAGATCCTGCAGCTCCTCTAGACATCACTTTGGGAGCTAGTCCCTAACCAGCAACAACTCTCCTGGTAGTATGCCACTCTGTTACCTAACCAAGAGCATCATTGAACCACTGACTAACATCTTCATCATGGACAAACCACGTGTCATTCTGGCTTCTTCCTTGTACTTGGCTAAGTAGGGTTGCACTTCAAACGTAGTTATTCCGTAGCAATATGCTGCAATGCAACTGGCCTATTAAATGCCGGGATGAAAGTGTCAGTTGGCTGGAGACCATTTTCACTTTTCCTCGTCACCTGCCTAACAACTGTCACACTTTGTGAGCTGAGTTCCTCCAGGATGACCTCATCACAAAGCCCCCTCAAATCAAAACACATCGTGACGCCCTTGCTGATGTTCAAGCTCCGATGTGACTCGATATGTACTCGATATGATCCCAGTTTACACATCTTCAAAAGCTTTCACGCCTGGGCATCATTTGCCACCTCCATAAGGTATCCCCAGCACAAAGTGGAGAGACGACCTTTGGATCTGACTCACAGACCCCTTGCAGGGTCTTGTGGACTACAAACTGATAGAGTTGCTTGACATCTAGGACCTCCCCATGATACCAAGAGCTTCGAGGCTTGAACCCGAATGTTATGGATTTCTTGATAACTAGGCACTTGATTCTGGTGGGTCATCTTAGTTTCTTTCCTCCACTGCTAGTTAGTGTGCAGAGGAGAAGAAGTAATTGTGGGAAGGGGAAAGAAGACGAAGACTCCGAGGTTAATTGAAGAGTCACAATAAAAAAAACCGCATGGCATTGAGTGCTGCAGGGCGATGCCTTGTATGCAGGGCCGTGCACTAGGTAGCTAACACCACCGTCTAGATCGGGAAGATGACAGCCTAAGCACGCCGAGAGGCAAGCCCACCAAGGAAGCCCTATGCAGTCTCACTACCTCCTACAATAAACCAAACAATTCGGTTCGCGAAATGCAGTCTCCCCACACCGACAATAGCCAATCGGGTGCACGGGTAGCTGTAAGCACTGGAGCGTCAGATTCGATAGGCGTCCTGGTCCCAGCTGTACATCTCTGGCTTCGTGCACACCCGGGTTCGATCCTGGTGATGGGAAGGTATATGTACGGTTTTTTTCCGGTTGTTTCCTGTATGTTGAACGAGGGTTTCCTTTGGGTACTCCGTTACCTCCCTCACGCGGCAAAAAACAACAGTCATAATGGTGGTAGCTTCAAATTAACGTCTGCCGCCTGGTGAGTGGACGCCCCGTACATCGTCTCTTTCTATTTCTACGTCAATGATTGACCTTAGACCAGATTGCCCAAGCCACCTGTCCTCCAGAAAAGGGAGCCAAAGTTGGGGGGGTTAGGATGAAAAGTCTAAGACCAGATTGGGCAAATTGAATCAAACGAAAAAGGGATTCGGACTCCCAAACATCCTTTAAGCATTCGGGGCCACTTTGGGGCCTGCTTGTCCGGAAATCCCTCCACCTCTTTCCGACTAGTGCTTGCGTCGTGTGTTGAATTCTCTCCCCCCTCCCCTCTCCACCTCGAGCCATACACACCCTAAGCGCACTCGTAAACATAGAGCTGAGGTTGCTGGAGTTCGAGACTGACCACAAACCCTCCGCTATGCACTCTGGGCACACTAACAAACTTTGATAAGATCCATGTTTTCACTTAGCAATTACGAGATGAAAAGCAAAATAGCGGTGTCCAGTTTTACGGTCCTTTTTCTTTTTTATAGCTTCAGTAAGTTTCCATTAGTACGTTTACATGCGTCTTAGTCTTCGTTGAGAAGTCTACCGAACTCGCATTATTTAACAATGGGAAAAAATAATTCTTCAATCGTGCTGTTGTTGTTGTATTGCGTGCCCACGTCTTCATGTTCACTGTTGTTCGGCAGCAATGAACAAAAGGCACGTTCCACAGTCAAACTGTAGTGCAAAATTTCAGCTTTATTCACCACATGGAAGAATTCGTTTTCGTAAAATTACACGCATATCAATGTTATTCAAACCTTTCTTTCAACGAAAAAAAACGTCACGTTATGTCACTAATACCGACGTTTATGTTGTCAGGCGATCACAGTCGCCCGATCAAACAAAGTTTTAGCCTTTTCTTTGTTATTTTCGTCAGAGTATAGGTTATCAGCCACCTTTCCGAGGAGTGAGATATAACAATGTCGAGGCCCGCAGGACCGAGCCATTGTTGTATCTCTCCGAGGAAAGTGGCTGATAACCAATTTATCACCCAATTTTACGATCTCAGTACGACAACAATAGTATAGCACGCACACAACAAAGGACGTATCGTGCTGACGTTCTTTTGCTCAGAAAGGTCGACAATGCGACAAAGATGCCATTATTGACAGCATTGTTATTCCTTGCTTAGTGAAGGGTTCTGTGCTCTTGTTTGTTGATTGTAACTCAATTCCGAAGTACCCCATCACCGTTCATACCGTGGAAACTCAATGACGAGCAGCCCCTTCAGACAACTGCTCTTAATTTTTTTTTAGAAGTTGTTTGAAGGGGGATATTCGGCGTTGAGTTTCCACGGTGCTGAATCATAAATAACCTTTATAGTTCAGTGTCATGTTTTCGTGCTACAAGGAAAAATACTCAGAAAAACGAAAGCATTTTTTCTTGCTTAAGCAAAACAAGCTCTTCACGGAGCGGTTCTTAATTTTAATCGAGACTGCAACGTCCTTTTCAACATCTGGAGCAAGCGTGATGTTCTTAAATTCATAAGCAGGCGTGATATCCAGGCGTGATATCCGATATCACTCCTCCTTTTGCATCTCAGTCCTAAACCATTGTTGCAATATCGTCGTGTTCCATTGTTAAAGGAGGACTGAGATCGTGAAATTCGGTGATAATGCTTGAAAACACCCAAAAAAGCCTTAGCTGTAGAAGACACAACTGTCTAGTGGTTGCAGTGATCACACATTTTCTCTGAATAGGACGGCCGTTAATGTTTTTAATGAATCTTGGTGGGTGATACACTAGCGTGTGTCTTAATATTTACAATTAAAAAATACAAACACGACCGATAAATGGCGCATCAGATGTCTGGCTGTAACAACGTTACTAACAAATGGGGGAAATATTTTAGATCACAGGTGGCGTGTTCCCAACATTCATAAAAATACCATTAAAAAATGATAGCAATCTTAGATGTTAGTCACTTCTCCAATCAACCATAAAAGACACTGTGTCCAGTCAAATGCGAACGGAATGACAAATTTCAATCAGATCAGTCGCATAAATTACTTTATCTCAGTGATTCAAAATTTATCAGTACTTGCTTCCGTAAAAGAAAAGGAGGAAATCAATGACGTTTCCCCTCTTCCTAGAAGCAGGTGACACATTTTATTAAGAGATAACTAATGCTGTCAGGGTGTGAATCAATACACTTAGTATTAAAACTAAAACTCTTCATAAGCCACGGGGGACCCTGTAGCATTAAAGCAAAGCCGTGCAACATGGGACTCCAGTGTAACTTGCAAAGAAGCCACGTGGAAGGGACGTGCACAGACCCCCTGAGACGGCAGGGGTAACTTACGTTTTCTCTTGGGAGCTGTTTTTTTGGTGTTTTTACCCATTTCTGTTCCTGTATGCACCCCTTAAACTCTTAGATTTTACCCTTTTCTACCCCTCGTTGCACCACTTTCTTAGCCATTTTTTCCCCTTTTTTCCCCCTTTTTTTGCCTTTTTACAACACCGCTACAATAAATGTCCGCCTTTTTTTTTTCCATTAGGGCAGGGGGCTTGTGAACGTCCCTGCACACCTGGGACCCTGTAGTATCATAATGGTAAGCAGTGCAACCCCAGCATTATAAACAGAATTTTCACAAGCCAAGTTGAATACTGAAGTACCTTAATCCACAGTAGTGACCCGTGGGACCCCCCCCCCCCCCCAGTGTTATAAACAGAACTTTGCACAACACGCGGGGAACCCTGTATCATCTTAATGCAACGCAATGCAACATAGGACCCTTATATTATAAATAAAACTTTACACAAGTCACATGTGACCAATGCAGCATGGGCCCCCAGAATTAGAAACAGAAGTATTCGCATGTCATTTAGTGCCCTGTGGTACCTTGGTGCAAAGGAATGCCATGTGGGGCCGCCTATGAATTAAAAACAGACACCTACAGCAGCCGCTTAGGGCCCGTTATTTTTTTACAGGAAAGCAATGTCACGTTGGGTTCCTGAAATACAAACAGACACTTACAGCAACCACTTGCGAGCCTGTAGTATATTTTACTGAAATGCACTATTACGTGGGCCACCTGTCATGTGGGGGCTCTAAATTATTCACACAACCTTACATCAGCCACTTGGCGCCCTTGAGTATTTGAAGGCACAGTAATGTCATGTGAGGTCACTAAATTATTCACACAATTTTACAGCAGCCACTTAAGGCCCTTGAGTATTTGAAGGCACTGTAATGTCACGTGAGGTCCCTAAATTATTCACACAATCTTACAGCAGCCACTTGGGGCCAGTTAGTAATTGAAGACACGATAATGTCACGTGGGCCCCATGAACTACTGATACAATCTTTAAGCAGCTACTTGGGCCTTTTTACTAATTGAAGGCACAGTAATGTCATGTGGGGGCCCTACAGCAGCCGATTGGGGCCCGTCAATACTTGAAAACACAGTAATGTCATGTAGGGCCACTAAGTTATTCACACAACCACACATTAGCCTCTTGGGGGCCTTATTGCTTGATGGCACAGCGATGTCATGAGGGGCCTCTAAATTATTCACATAACCTTACAGCAGCCACTTGGGGTCCTTTAGATCTTGTAGGCACACCAATGCCTAATGGGGCCCTTAAATTATCTACACAACATTATAACAGCCACTTGGAGGCGCCATACGACCTTTTGGATGTCTTGTGGGGCCCCTAAATTATCAACAAAACCTCACAGCAGACACTTGGGATCTTTTAGTACTTGAAGGTACAGTAATGTCTCATGGGGACCCTAAATTATTCACACAACCTTACAGCAGCCACTTGGGGCCCTTTAGTATTTGACGGCACAATACTATCATTTGGGACCCCTAAACTAGTCACACAACTCTACAATAGCCGATACTTGGTGGACTTCTAGAAGGCACAGTAATGTCTCGTGGGACCCCTAAATTATTTACACAACTTTACAGCAGCTACTTGAGGGCCTGTAATTGCTGAATAGATATTTAGGTCTTTAAACGTTCAGTTCTACGTACTGTAAGAAACAAATCCCACAGCTTCCCTCCTCTTTAGTACTTTTATGAATTAGGCCTATGTACTTTGGCTATATTTTGTAAAAAAAAAAAAAAAAATTAAATGACTAAACATATAAATAAACCGCCGTGTCCTCACCTATGCCCCAACCTCGAAAATTACTGCGGGAATCAAAATTTGTTTTGATTGATCTTGGTCCCATCAACTAAATAAATACCATTAAACCATTTTAATCTGCTCGAAAAAAGTGTTTAATGGAGTAAATTTCATGCCACCAACTCTCAAACCAATCAGAAAAAATTCAGTAGTTTATGGACATAAACATTGCATTAAAAAAAAAAACATTCGCTAGGCGTTTTTTATTTATAATCCAGTCTTTCAAGTGACGGAGACGTGCTGTAAATAAACACGAAAAGAAAACTCATGCCCACAAAAGTTACAGTCATCGTCAACTTAATCTCCTCGGGCTTATATTATTAATTTGATCACTTAGTTATTTTTGGTCTACGCCCCCAAAACCGTATGTGTTTTACCGTAATTATTTTATTTCTTAGTGACGCCATCTATTATTAAAAAAAAGTGACATCCGCGGCCCAACCTACAGCGCATGACCTCAAGCGGCGGGCCCCAGGAGATTGTTGGGACCCCTGGTGACAACTGAATTTACTTTGAAGTTGCGGTTTCAGGTTCAGTTTCAGTTTCCAGATACGAAAGCTGTTTGGTTACTTTAGCCACCGCTAGATGGAAACCCTGACTCTGCGTCAAGAGAGGAGCGGACATCATGACCGTTCTGCCAACGAAGCAGAGAATTAAACGATTTTACAATTCAATACAAAACGTTAAAAACAATTTTTTAAAACAACTTTTTTTAGAAGCATTTCGTACGCGTTGGTATGAATAAAAAGGCTGAATCAGTTATCACTTTATTTAATTTTTAAAATTTCGGCATTTAACTACGGAGGACATCTTCAAGACTAAAAGGCGGTAAAATGACAAATAAATAAAATACGTCATACGTATTGTAAAAAAAAATTGTAATGAACCTCACAATCAGCGGTAATCAGTATAAGCGTAAAAAAAAAAACCAGTATTTTTCCACAGGAGCGTTTTAACTTTAATAGTAATTAGTTATCTTTATTTCTATTTCTTTTAAACTGTCGATACCTTTTTTTAGTGTATGTTGTGCTCCGTTTTAACTTAGAAGACGACCTCCAAAATTACAGGTCAAACTAAACTAAGGTAGAATAGGAAAGTAAGGGCACGGCAACAGATTGGCGATTTGCGGCCATACTTTGATAAAACTAAGTAATTCCAAAGTAACTACTGCTAAACTGAAGTACTCGTAAAAGAGAAAACAAACGGTTGGAAGTAATTCCAAAGTAACTACTGCTAAACTGAAGTACTCCTAAAAGAGAAAACAAACGGTTGGAAGTAATTCCAAAGTAACTACTGCTAAACTGAAGTACTCCT
>JAHWFP010170701.1:8763-51455 GCA_023313725.1 Lithobius niger
CAACTTAAGAAAAATAACAACGTAATGTGTTTTTGAGAATGCGGTACCACTTCATATAAAATTTGTTATTGTGCCTTACCAAATTTGATAAACTTATAGTGTTCGACATAGTAGCCCAACGATAGATACCCCCATACTCCACTTTCGCTTTTATGCATGATTGAAGTCCTCTCTCCAGTAAATGTAAAACTATTAATTTCTTCATTCCTATTCAATATATTTCGACCAAACTTGGCCAGACAGTGAATAGGTATGGAAAGTATATTTATATAAGATTTTATGCAGTTCCGTGCAAGAATAAACATAAGGAGCCATAAACATAATTTGAAAACTGTTCACTTGTTGTTGTTGTTGTTCTTGTGTGACTAGGTTTCAACTGCAACTACCTAAAATCTAAAACATGATCTAAGCCAGAAATTTCCTTGGGGGCTTCACCCTTTTTCAATTGGTCGAGCCATTCTAGAGTTACGGGACCCTGAACGACCATTACGATTGTTTTACATTGTTTTAACCATTGTAATTAGGCAACAATCCAATCAGCAAAAAGTTCCATTCTTCGTGCACGTGTTATGTCTTTGCTAAAAAGTTGATTGTTGATGACCATGTAGTGACTTTCAGACATAGGGCCTTAGGGCTTCGTCGGGCAGATGACCGGGTGCGGTTAACGCTCGCTAAAACCCTTTGACCCTTTGTGACTTTCCAGTGGCTCTGTTTCGACAGATTGGTACTTAGTGTAATGTGTAGTATTGTGTGGTTGTTGTGTAATTTTGGCGTTGTAGTTACAGGTTAAGTGGAGGGTACGACTAGGGGTCATGACTCCAGGGTATAAAATTGAATTGAAAGAATCCGTGTTGCAGCTAAACGCATATAGTTTTAAACCACTAAGCAATGTCTTCGGTCTCGAAATTAGCTGTTAGAAACGATAGAATGGCGTATTTATTTCATAGATTCAAGCTTTCAGAGCTGAGCTGTATTGTTGCAAAGGGAGCAGCAACAATTGACTGCATGCTTAAACCTTTGTAGTGGATTACGGACACGGATTACAAACAAAAACATCAAGTGAGCTGTAAAAAAGATTACTAATAAAAACGTCAAGTGAGCCGTAAAAAAGATTATATGATCGAATTTTCACTTTACTAGTTAAAATGTACACGGACAAAAATTGATGATTTTTCATTCAAATAATCAAACGTACAATTGAGAAAATTGCATCTGTTTAAGTGCTGTTTAGCTTTACCAATCATATGCTTTAATGTACATTTGATTATTTTCATTGAAAATCATCAATTTTTATCTGTGTATATTGTAACACGTAAAGTGAAAATTCAATAATATAATCTTTTTTTTTACGGCACTCTTGCCTTTTTTGTTTGTTTGTTTTTAATAAACGCAGCTGTTTGACTCATCGTGTGAAATATTTTAATCACATTTTTTGGCGATCTGCAAGGGTCGCTAGAATAAACGTCATCCGAGATTTGTAACTGAGACGGAAAGTAGAAAATTGTAGCCTAATACGTTCATTATTGAGTTGGCCATAACTGCATTGAATAATTGTCCCATTGAAGCAATCGACGTTAGCCGCATACTATTTAGATGAATTTAGTACGAGTCAAAGAAACGCAGTATTACGTTGTTGAAGACTTCTACGACAAGCCACTGTATTTTTCACCACTATTCAGGAAATGCAGCTCGGTTGACTGTGGCCCAGGCGTTAGTCGATGCATGGACTTAATACAATCACACGATATGGTAAACTCCATGGTCGATGTAAGACCAATATAAAAACATTGTAAGGCTGAGTCAGATGGTATGCGCAGAAACTCTTGTAGGTAAATGTACCATCCATTGGAGATAATGGCTTTCCCTTCAATGCAGTGGCCACGTGGTTTATTTGGAAACCCCCCCCCTCCCCCCATTGTGGTTACTTGTGGCCGAAAGCCGACCTCCCCCCCACCCCCTGGCCGACCACGTGGTTTTTGAATGGCCCCAAAGCTAAAATAACATGCATAAATTTATATACTATAAACAACATTGAACAACAGTGCTAAGCAAAAAATACAATGCCATAATATGTTACTCAAAAATATTATTCAAAAATTACTATTCAATAATTATTATGGCATAATTACTACAACAGAACCTTGTAAATGCTATACAAAAAAACAAAAAAACAATGCGAAACTTAATTAAAAAATAAAACAAGAAATAATTAACATGCAACAAAACAAAATGCATGCACAGCTACACACGACCCCGTTGCTCGTGAACGGACTCACAATTGATACCACATGCACAACTGTTACACTAAATAATATTCCGATAACTTCCGCGGATTGTACAATGATTATCTGATTAGCAGGAGCCGCTATTTGTTCTACATAACTACCCGAGTTGTGAATATGAGTAGAATAATGGGACAGTTACCGGCGAAGCGCAAAGCAGCCGCCATTTTTTTTTTTATCGGCTTGCCCAAACAGGACTCTCTACAGTTCTGGCCAGATCTTGGATGAAAAATAGCATTACGAGACTGGGTTGGCAATATGGCCGCAGAAAGTGCCGCTGATGCGATTGTTTTGTCTAGTTGCCGTATTTTGTCAACCGAGGGCGACCCCTCCGTACAAATTGTCAACGAACGTGTTGCTTTTTTTTTTGCAAACGCTGAGAAATAGCTTAACTGTGGCTGAGAGATAGGCCTATTTAAAAAAAAAACTATTTAAAAATACTTTTATAAATAATATAAATTTGCTACCAAAATCTACTTACAAATTTAAATTATTATTTTAAAAACAGCCTCTAGCTGCTAATACATGTCGCGTCTCTCTGTACAAAGATGCTACCTCAAAGAACAGACCTTGACGAAATAATAATAATAAGTTCTTTTATTGCAAGCAATTCTCGAAGCTTATAAAAAGCTTGTATGAGATATTACATCATCTTTTTCTTTTACAATTCATGATTAATAATAACAATAAGTAATACCAGAAAAAAAAAATTAAACCAGACATGGCGGCAATTTTGTTTACCCCCCTAATATCGTTGTAGAGTGGGCCAGTTAGTTTACTGGCCATAGCCCAAAGAAGAACGACTCCGTTTTCCGTGCAATGTTGTAAAAAATCCGGTTCAATTTCATACGGAAGCATAATTGGCAAAAATTATTGGTCAAGGACCTAGCCCCATTTGTATGCAAACGATTTAATCATAAACTGAACTGTTCAATACCAAAGCCTGCAATTTGCTGGCAAGTGTTTTCATCAAAAATCACGGTTAATCGACTGTTATTCTAGCACTTCAGGCCTGGCGTTAATAGGTGATATGCCTGACCAGTTCGAATAAACGACTCGAGTGGGACATGACGTCATTAGACAATAGCCATAGTAGGGGGATTTGCGATATGGCAAAGACAAACACCCCAACCATGACGTCACTTCCGGTGGTCGTGGCTATGATGTCACTTCCTGTGAGCGTGGCTATGAGGTCACTTCCGGTGGACGAGGCTTCCGGTTTTCGTCGATCTAGAGGAGGGTAGGAAGGTGCCTTTTGCTACCTTTTTTTGTTTTCGTCGATCTGCAGGAGGGTGGAAAATTACTTTGTGCTACCTCTTATGACGTCACTTCCAGCGGGCGTGGCATCATAGCCAAGATGGTGGTGCCCATTTAATAATAATAATATAATAATAAAGGTTTTCAGAAGGATCCAGAAGGGTTGCGGGGACATCCTCTGACACTGGTCCCACTAAAATGCACTGCGGCATCACAGATATGATCTTTTCAGAAAACTCGAGAGGTCAGTGCAATTCAACTCCCGCCGAAAGACACTCAGAGATGGAGCAGAGACTGCAGCCTCGGAGAGGGAATTCCAAGGAGCCACTACCCGACTTGCAAAAAAAAATTTTCGACAGTCCAAGTTGCACTTCGGAACCCTCAGTTTCATAGAGTGGCCCCTAGTAATATCCGTAGTGCAGAAGTCAAAAAAAGGCAATTCCACAGGCAACAGACCATGAAGAACTTTAAATGTCAACAGTAGGTCGGCCTTCAAGCGCCTTAACTCAAGTGGTTCGAGGCTAAGTAACCTCAGACGTTGGCCAGGAGAACTGTTGCGCAGGCCACGCAATGAACGCGTAAAATACCGTTGGACAGATTCTAACTTATCAATGTCCTGAAGGAGGTAAGGCGACCACACTGGACTCGCATACTCCAGCAGTGGTCGCACATATACCTTGAAAGCCCAAACCAACGTATGCCTATTCGAGGACACAAAACACCTCTCAACAATTGCAAGTCTGGCAAAGGCTGAAGTAGTTATCAGCCTACAGTGGATGGATGACTTAAGGTCAAAGTTGAAATTGATGCCCAGATCTTTAATGTATTGCACTGAATTCAGCTTGCAATTAGCCAGATAGTACGAATGTTTTAAGTTCTGTTTTAAGTTCTGTTTTAAGCCAACATGAAACGTACAGCATTTTGTTGTAGCGAGTGGTAATTGCCAACATTCCGACCACTCAGTCACTGTGCCAATCTGGGAAGAAAGGAATTTGGAGCCAGTTTCATCCAAAACCTCATCACCAATCTTCAGATCATCGGCGAATTTGAATTTTGGTTTGTCAGTTGTTGTACATGCATTTGTTAAGTCATTTAGAAAAATGACAAAAAGCAAGGGTCCTAGTACGGATCCCTGAGGAACCCCACTGATGGTAGGGAGTGATGATGAGAAAGCTTGCGCAACCAGGACCCGCTGCGTTCGCCCAGAAAGGAAATCAGCGATCCAAGCCAACAGTGTTCCACAGATTCCAATTTCAGCCAATTTAAATTGCAGTTTGCTGTGCACCACGGATTCAAAAGCCTTCTGGAAGTCGAAGTAGACGACGTCCGTAGGAATACCTAAATCAAGTGCCGAAGTCCATTTATCCAGTGCTAACAATAATTGCATCGTGGTGGAACGCTTTGGCAAAAAGCCAAATTGATCAGGATTTAACAAGTCGTTTGCTTCCAAAAAAACCAATACATCCTCACGGATAATTGACTCCATGACTTTACAGGCAACCGAGGTGAGAGCTATTGGGCGGTAGTTATTTGGATCCGATGCATTTCCCTTTTTGTAGATAGGCACGATGGTAGCCGTCTTCCATACAGAAGGTAGTTTTCGCTGCTCAAACGAAAGCGAGAAGATGAAAACAAAGGCATTAACTAACTCCTGTTTAACATTTTTAAAAAGGAATGCAGAGTACCCATCCGGGCCCATAGCATGGCTTGGTCGAAGTTGATCCAAAGCAGCTTGCACCCGCGCACCTGAAAAACTGACATCGTCCAGATGTTGACAAGGATAAGGTTGCGGATCAATTGGCACAGTAATGGAGCCATCATCAAGGATGCCATTTGCAGCAAAAATTTCATTTAACAGGTTAGCCTTAGACTCGTGCTCATAAAGATAAGCTCCTCCCTTCAAAAATGGTGGCAACGTACAAGCTGATCGAGTATGACGTCTGTACAGGCGAAACAAGGCAGAGAGGTTTCCCTCAAGTACTACCTTTCTTTCGTAATGGTTTCGCCAATTGTCAACCAACCTCGAATACTCTATCCTACAATTTGCGTACGAGGCCTTAAGGGCGGTTGACAAAGGGTCTGCTTTGAGTCTATGCCAAAGTGACAACTTCTTTCTAGTCGCTCTACGCAGAAAGACTGGAAGCCTGCATTTACTTGAAGCTTGGGATGGCACCCTAGTAGTACACAAACCAATATAAAAGTCAAAAAGGCGCGTGAAACCTGCCCAAACTGCATCAATAGAGACACCCAGCAGGGGGAGTAAAAATTTCCAATCCACCGATGCAAGACAGGTACAGAGTAGGGAATAATCAAGTTTGCCCCTGGATCTGTTTAAAATCTCGGTGGCAAATTTCGCACAGTTAACACTAAATTCGACCATACTATGGTCGCTAGTGCCCAGATTGGTGACCTCGCAGACCCCAAAAATAAGTCGGTGGTCCACAGAGAAAAGCAGATCCAAAGTTTTGCTGCCTCTAGTGGGAAACTGGACATGCTGGTGCATTCCGAGAGTAGTAACAGTATCAAGCAGTACACGGTGGTGATTACTTGTTGCAGTAAGAAGGTTCCAGTCAATTGTCGACAAATTTAAATCCCCCAAAAGAACATTCTGGTACTGCGATTTGACCGAGGATACAATGTATGATGCCACCCTGCCAACGAGCTGCCCATCAAAACTGTCGGGTAGGTAGACCAGGATGAAATTCATGCCAAGTGAGGGAAGAAGAACCGAGATTCCCTCAACATCTGCACCAACCGAAGACAAGACCATGGGCAAATTTTTCCGGTATACACAAGCCACACCTCCTCCCCGAGACCTTCTGTCCAAGCGCAGGATGTCATAGGGAAAAGTGTGTGTTATCTCTGTATCAGTGATGCCGCCAGTCAACCAGGTTTCCACGATAAAAAAATATGTCGTAGGAACCCTCCGCCAACAACACCTGGAAGAAAGCAAGATTTTTAACTAAACTACGAGCGTTTAGTGATAAACAACGCAAGCCATAAGAAGAAATAAACCTGCTGGCCCGAGAGCCCGAATGTTGGGGACTAGCCCCCATTAAGAAAGAGGGTTTTCCGACGGCAGTAGGACAGTACTTATCTCGTTTCTCAACACCAATTTTCCCTTCAATGTTAGGTGTAATCCATCACGAGCAGTCAATGTACGATCCTTTGAGATAGCAGAGTCAATGGCTACAAAGTTAAGATTTAGTGCAATGCACAATTGACGCATCAGCACATTCGTATGAACCACAAGTTTGTCATCTTCTTGGAACTTTTTCCCAAGTCGTGGAAATAGCGCAATCAGGGATACCTTGCAGTTTGGACGCAGGTCTCTAATCTTAGTAGCTAGGTCAGCAAGGTGTTGAACAATGCGGTTAGGTGAATCGTGATTGATGTTATTAGACCCAGCGCAAATTACAAACACAGCATCTACATGGGAATTTTGGATAATATTTGGTAAGCGTGGACTCAGTGCTTGGACTGTAATGCCTGGCCAGCTCCAAACATGGGAGCCCGGGTTTTGACCACACTTTAAACCTCTAGCATGTGAGTCACCAATAACAACTACTGGGAACTTAGGTGACTTCACAGTTGGGAGTGGTAACTCATCACGCGTACTACATACAGAAAATGGCTGGTCCCCATGCACCACATGCTCGTGGGTTTCGTTCTTAGCCTTACATAGAGACGACACAGAATTAAAAAGGTTGACAGTTGTGGAGTCAAACGTAGTGGCATTTAGTTGTGAAAGGACTTGGCCTGTTTCAGGCTTCCCAAATTCTGCTGGAACCATGGCACTGGATTTCCTTTGTGCACTATTCCTCCTACGTTTCGATTTTTTCTTTCTAGGGTTCCCACGACGCATAGTAATCCTCCTCATTCGAATTTCGACCTGGTGGTAAAGATCCCACCGTATCACAGGGTACACAGTCAAGATGAGCTGAGAGGAGCTGGACTCCTCCCGAGTCCGCCTGATGTAGCACCGACGTTAGGCAGAGATTTGAACCCGAGTCTTGAATTACCATTGGTATGTCTTCAAATCTAGGCGACTTTACCACTGAATCAGTGAAGGCACTCAGGTCTGTCAACAGCTCAGATCGTAATGAGGAAAGCCCCGCTGTTATGCTAGCAGTTACCTGGACAGATATACACTCCAGCAATTCTTTTTGACGTATTTCAAAGAAAGCTTCCCACTCTGCGTGTTGCAATGGGATAGCCATGGTCAGGTGGTTCACTAGCTTGTCTAAGTGTTTGGTTATGTGGAGCAACTTGTTGTCAATATCAGTCAAGTCCAGGTCCTTCTCGAGGCATACCCCCTCAAGTAGGGTCAAAATGCATGAAATGCGATCAGTCAGTGCCCCATAGGTTTCAAGTTCACTAGGAAGTGGATCACTGTTGGTCTGCCTGTTAGGACTGAAATTTTTGTGTGCAATGTTTGTGTCCGAAATGCATGGCATTTGGGGTGTGGAAGGGGCATCGAAGAAAAGTGTAGAGCGACGACAATCGCCTTGGCGAGTTTGCACAGCACATCGGTGTACCACAAATGGTGAAAGAGAGAAATCTTCGCAAGTATTGTTCATTGGGGTTACATGACTAGCCATGTTGAGTCTCACAATTGAATGGTTTATAAAAGGTTTGAAATACACAAAGCGTTTTAAAATGGCTTGCTTGGGTGATGTTAGCACAGCAAATATCTTACCACCAGTATGAATTAGAAAATGTGCCTTAAAATTTCTCGTGTTGTTGAATTCAGCAAATCAAATGTCACATTCTCCAATATGAGTGCGAGAATGTGTCTTTAAACTGCTTGCGTTTGTAAATTTAGTACAACAAATGTCGCATTTGATTGGCTTCCCTCCTGTATGAGTGTGAGGATGTGTTATTAAATTGCTGCTGCTGGTAAATTCAGCACAACAAATGAGGCATATGAACGGCTTCTCTCCATTATGAATGCGAGAATGTCACTTTATTTTTGATTGAGCATTTTCAGAACTGCAAATATCGCATTTGAATGGCTTCTCTCCAGTATGAATACGAGAATCTGCCCTTAAATTGCTTGCTCGTGAAAATTCATAACTACAAATATCGCACACGAATAGCTTCTCACCGGTGTGAACGTGCGAAAATCTCTTTAAATCGATTGATTGGGCAAATTCAGCACTTGTACTCAAACGTGGATGAGCAGCAACACCCAATTCGCACTTTGAAGGCTTCTTACCAGAACGAACAATAGCACGCTGTTTCAAGCAATTCAATGATGGTAATGTAGCACCACACAGTTTACAATAGAACGGTTTTTCGCTAGAATGAATTCAATAGTGCATTACGAAGCTTCCAATTTGTAAGAAATGCCGAATCACACAATTCACAGTTGACAGGCCTTTCGTCGGAACAAGTTCAATGCTACTTCAGCCCTAAAAACGGTAGAACTGGTCAGCTTCAAAAAAACTTCGCAAAAAACCTACTCACCAGCTCAATCTTAAGCCATACAGCGTCACAATACTTTCATACACGCTTGTGTGACTTTAGTTTCACTAAACTTCGTCGTATTTTTGAGAATAACAAACACTTTGTCGGACGTTTTTCAGCCAGATGGGCGCGGCCATCTTGGTTGTCATCCTTCAAACCGGAAGTGCGGCCATTTTCAACGATGGGCCACCGGGTTACCGGGTCGAGGTCAGAGTGGGTCAAGGTCATCGATGGTGGAGGGCCCTTTGCTACCAAAATGTGTCCTTTTGCTACCTAAAATGTCCTTTTGCTACATGAGCCCTGTTGCTGCCTGAATGTGTCCTTTTCCAATCGTGAAGGTCACGATACCAGAAGTGGCATCATCCGAGGGGGTAGTGCAAATGCTTTTTGAGCATTTACATTATAAGAACTCTCAAAAGCTTTCGGAGCGTTAAAATGACGAATTAGCAACAGTATAGGGGGTACCAAAATTGGGAGGGGGTCCCCAAAATTAGAGGGGTAATGCAAACACTTCGTGAGCTTTCACATTGTGATAACTCTCAAAAGCTTCAGCATGCAAAAATGACGAATTTGCCACATTTTTGGGGGTTCCCGAAACTGGAGTGTCGTGCAAATGCTCTGTGACGTTTCACATTGTGACAACTCTAAACTATTTCAAAGTGTTAAAAATGATGAATGAGCAACATTTTGGGATTCCCAAAACTGGAGGTGTCGTGCAAATGCTCTTTGAGCTTTCGCATTTTTTTTCTCCTTTCCAAGTATATCGCTTTTAAAAAAAAAAAAGGTAGCATCATGGATTCCTGTTCAATTATTCTCTCCGGCAAAGAGTTTGATTTGATAATTAATCTAAACACTCCCATTCATTTGGATTCTGAAAAAAATTACGAATTGGCTCTGCTTAATTTACACTTATAACAGCATTTACAACATTACCTAAAAAAAATAACGAAATTCAATACACGACCGATGCAGGTACCTCCTGGCAGAAAGTGTTAGTCACCCCGGGGGCTGACGAAATGGAAAATTTGAATAAATTTCTCAAGTCGGTGATAGATGCAAATAGCCACAGCAAGGATGCCATTACGATTCTTCCAAATCTAAACCCTTTAAGCACCGACTTGATAATTACCGATCCAAACTATGGCTGATCCTTTTTGGGAACAAGAGTTTGGCTAAAGTTTTGGGGTATGATTCAGGCAACTATTTTAGAAATCGAGAAAGTCAAAATACCGTCGACATTATAAGCGAAATACAATTTTCGTGCACGTTGATATCATCGGCAAGTCGTACCTAAACAACGAAACCAAGCCCACTTTATACTTCTTTTATCCCAATTCACTGCCCGGTTTCAAAATCGTAGAGTCCCCTCATAATTTATTTACCTCCCGGTTACAACCAAATTAATCAGAAATATAAGAGTTTGACTCACTTCACAGACCAACGAGCCGTTGGGTTTAAATGGTGAGACGCTCACGGTGCATCTTCATTTGAGATCTAATAATTAAATAAAAAAGGATATAAATGCTTGTGTTTGGAAAAAAGGGAAAGGACTCTTTCTTAATTTTAACTCTAATAATAAAAAAAAAATCGGTTTGATGCCTAGAAACAAAGCTTTCATCAAATTAATAAAAACACCCAGAAAATGAGCATGGTAGAAGATTACTTAAAAATCAACAAACCTTTGGTGTACGATTCCACGGTTGAGTCTTACACCTACCACGAATACAATATGAACACTCCATTCGAGAAAGACTACTTTAAAATATAGAATAACTCGGTTTTTGGCAAGACCATGGAAAACAAAATCGGCCCGACGAAAAGCTATGCACCGACTCTGAAAGGGCATTGAAATACACTTCCCACCCCCACGCCGTCTCCTTCAAGATCTTGAACGAAAACCTGATTCAGATCAACCAGCATATTTGAAGAGTTTGGTGCGATTTCCCTGCTTATTCGGGATTCTCCATTTTGGAACGGTCTAAACTTGTGATCTACGAGTTCCATTACGAGTTTATTCAACCAAAGTACAGAGACCGAGTAAAGCTCCTCTTCACCGACACGGACAGCCTTTGCTATCGAATCGAAACTGAAGACGTGTTCGAGAACATGATCCAGAACCGAGATCGTTTTGATACGAACAATTACCCTCAAGACCACCCCCCCCCCCTTTCTCGGAGTCGAATAAGCAGGTCCTGGGAAAGATGAAAGACGAGATGGGCAGTGTACCCATCCAAGAGTTTGTCGGACTGCGAGCGAAGATGTCCGTGATCAAAACGTGGAGAAAAGAGACCATTAAAAAGGCCAAAGGAGTTCAAAAATCGTATGTCAAGAATCACTTGTCCTTCGACGATTACAAATTCGCACTGACATTGACGACACCGGCACGGGCGAAAATCTCCCGCGTCAGACACGAGTTTCGAAATTCCTCCTCTCGCCATGCGACGACAAGAGGGCCATCTTGGAAAATGGCGATGACACCCTAGCTATCAGCCACTACGACTCGGGCGCGTGAAAAGAGTACGAGGAAGACTTTGACTTGGACGTCGACTTGATGACAGACGAGGAGGGAGAGGAAAAGGAGAGTTTAATGCTCAAAGAGAGAGTTTATCAGAAAAGGGAAACGTAAACGATGCGAAGAAGTTGGAACAGAAAAAGAAATCGGCTCGGACACTCTTTACTAGAGAACCATTGGAGAAGATTGGAGGATTCTTCAGCGTGCGAGAAGCGCAAACAAAATGGAAAAGAGAGAATTGGAACGGGAGAGGTGGGACGCGTTATGACGGAGCTGAAAAAAGAGAGATTGGAGAAAAAAAAGCCGCTTTTAATAGCGAAGCACGGGCTGGAGAAACTGAAGCTCAGAGAGAAGAGAGATTAAAGAAAGTTGCCGCATCTATGAGCAAAGCTCGAGCTCAAGAAATCGAAGATCAGAGAAAAGATAGATTAGCAAAAAAAGCTACTTATAAGAGCAAAGCGCAAGCTCAAGAAACCGAGGCACAGAAAAAAGAGAAATTACCAAAAAAAAAATCTGCAGCTAAAAGGAAACGTCTGCAAAACGAGACGGAGGACGAAAAGAAAGAAGACGAGCGTGGAGCAGAATTTAATGAGCTTGTATACCTTGTGGATAGGTCTTCTCAGGAAGGGAAACCACACGTAATTAAAAAAAATACCCGCCATGTGGAGTAGGCCTGGTAGACCTACTGGGGAACCGCATGTAAAAGACCAAAAACGAGCCATGTACCTACATTACGGGTGGTCTGGCCGAAACCGGTAGTTATGACAAGCTCATTACATCGATGTATTTTCAATACTCGAAAGTTCATAAAAGCAACTTTTAGGGTATCAGATTTGAGGACTACCTAATGTCGCTAATTCGTCACGCTGTAAAGTGTAATGTGGTTATATTGTGATGGTCAACAGTGTGCAACCAAGCTGACTAATTGGAGTAGTAATCTCAATTATGCAAATTAGCCGTAATTACTAAGCCGCAGTCACTAATTAGGGATCATTAACTATTCAACATATTGCCTTAATTAACCATTTAGCCATACAGCATTTTTAGTACTTAAATGCATCATAATAAGTTAAGGTTTTGCAACCTGATTCTATAGGTTGCTATTCAGGCAAGCTGGTGTTGAGGTTCTCGGGATGGCCACCTGAGGGCGCCAGCACTAGGTAAGATTCTAACCCTTTCAGTGGTAGGGGCTAGTTTGCTCAACAGATGGCAGTAGTTTAAAGCTAAATCTTTCCTTTAGTTTTGTCACGGGCCATGGAGGGCAGTGTTGTACAGATATTTTAACCCTGTCACTGGGCTAGTATTTAAGGCCTTGGACATTGTCTGGGCTCTCTTTGCGGGTGCTCTCTGGCTGGACTGTTTGTTTTTTGGGACTGAAGACTGAGAATTATTCTGGAGGAGAACTGTGACTGAGGTTTCTGTTTGGACTTAGGCTAACGCAAGCCAAGGGAAGTCTTGTTATATCTGGATATCAAAGCTAAGTATACTCTCAATAGATGGTTGCATACTGTAGGCTACCTGTTATATTAACTGGTCAGTAGTGTTTGGGCTATAGGCATTGTAGTTGAGTATTCCCTAATTTAATTATTACAGTAACCGTTAATTTAGTCTTGGTTGTAATTCTGCGGAATTAATTGATTGAACTTAACTATTGTGAGGTCAGAGGCTTGTGAGACTTGTGTTGTTAAGTAAGCATTGTCCTAAATAATACCTTATCTTGTTAAGAGTCAGCCCAACTTGGCCTGACTAGGATGTGCATAAAACTTAAAAAAAAGAACCCACGTGTCCGATTTCTTCACTAGGTCCTAGGTTTCCAGTTTATCAAACCCCAGGAATAAACTGGTTACAAAAGCACTCGTTAGAATTCTCACAATGGGAAAGCTCATAACGCATTATCGCTCTTAAGACCCTCGAATATTGCTAATTCGTCATTCTCACGAGTGCTGCTAACAATTCATCATTCTCACAATGTGAATGCTCAAAAAGCATCTGCATTTGCACTACCCCCCTCGATTTTGGGACCCCCCGTAATGTTGTAATTAACCATTTTCACGCTTCGAAAGCCTTTGACAGTTATTACAGTGTGAAAGCTCACGGAGCATTCGCACGACCCCTCCAGTTTTGGGAATTCCCCAAAATGCTGCTAATTCGTCTTCTTTTTAATGTGAATGCTCGTGAAGCATTTACACTACCCCCTCGGATGACGTCACTTCCAGTCACGTGACCTTCAGGCTAGGAGGTGGACACATTTAGGTGGCAAAAGGACTCATGTTGCAAAAGGACATTTTTAGGTAGCAAAAAGACACATTTTGGTAGTAAAAGGCACTTTACCATCGATGACCTTGACCCACTTTGATCTCGACCCGGTGACCCATCTTGGCTATGGCCGCACTTTCGGTTTACATGGGCGCCACCATTTTGGAAAATGGCCGGACTTCCAGTTTACATGGGCGCCGCCATCTTGGGTATGATGCCCTGCTCACCGGAAGTGACTTCATAGGAGGTAGCACAAAGCACCCTCCTCCAGATTGACGAAAAGGAAAAAAGGCAAAAAAAGGCACATTTGCAACCTGAGACATGTTTCGAACTACACGAAAAAAAAAACACGTACTATGTTAGGGGCCCCCCCCCCCCCCCCATTCATGGAGTAATGGTCCATTCCGGCAACCTTTCCTTCCGACGGTACGAAAACTAGGCTACTGACGCTTTGTAAACACACCTAAATACCCCTAAAAACCTACGAGACTCTAGCGAATAGCGCATTTTATACTCCATCTTATTTAAACTACGAAAGTAGAAAAAATACGGTTTTACCTTTAACACAAACGTTGGTGACTGAGACTGGGTAACGGGACGTCCTTTCGTACATGAGACTTTCGTAGACAGAAAGTTTAACCCAGAAGTTTTAGTTCAGGAATTTACATATCAGTCATATGTAAACGTTCTTAAATTCATTATGTATGATTCACAAATAAAATTTTCAAATAAAAATTTTTAAACTCTCAAATAAGTCGATATATGTGTTAGCTTGACGTCACACCTTACCATTAAAACACATATCCGTGAAAATAGGCGGTTTAATAGCGATATTAGCTCGTTTGCGCTTGTGCGATTTCCTCCACCCCCTCGATATTAGACTAGCCGTTTCTCGCAAACGAGCAAATATCGCCGTTAAACCGCCTATAGTTCACGGATATCTATTACTTAACACTGAAACAAAACATCAGTTACTGAAAACCTAACCGGAAATAGAGACTACAAATATCGCAGATTGACCTACAACGGGTATCCAAATCTATTTTGATGCTCAGCACGAGATTAAAGTACAGCTATCTAAAACTTGGGCATGTAACAACACGCAAACCGAATAGACAACTTCAATAATAAAAAGTAGTCATCGTACAACAGGAAAAGACGCGCAGGCAGTGAACACGACATTCCAACCGATGGTAGGCTTAACGAGGAAAAGTCTGTATAAACACGTGGATGAGCGGACAAGTATGTACTGTACTAACAAAATAACTGATTAGCTTTCGTAACAGGAAAGTTGTTCACGGTCGTGCGTAGGCAAACAAGGAAAGTATGAGTTGAAGGATCAGCATTAAACGGGGTGTTATTTCATGAATAACAGGATTTGGGCGACAATCAAAATGCAATAAAATTCATGGCAAGGTGCGTGGCAGATAATTGTTTAGATGACGACAATAGCAATAACCAAGAAACATATAAAATGAAGAGAGAGAGTCATTGTTAAGGTCTTTTCACGTACCAGCAATGAAATCGTTGATATTCCTCAGGTAAGTGACGTAAGCCATACCATAAAAAGTATGGACACGTAGAAAGAAATTCAAGCATTATGTTTTAAATACAGCAGTTAAGTCAAATATACTTAAAAATTAGACACTAGTTGTAATGTCCTTTCTTTCTTGACTGCTGGTGCAATAAGTACTAGCACTATTTTATGAGTATAAAGCGATACCGGCTGAAATAACATTAGTTGGCTTAACTGAAATACTTTCAACAGCTAAAGGAATGTGTAAATAATTTGTTTTAGACAACAAACAAACCACGTTCCATCTAAATAATTGAGTGTAAAGTTGGTGCGTCCAGGGAGTAGGCCTAACCACATCATGAACGATTTGAAACGGTGATTTTGAACTGATAGACGGTTGCAGTGATATCGTTAACCTTAGTAGCTTGCCCCCTTGATTCACCTACTTTACACTCAATAATGAAAGAGGCACATGACTATTTTGTTGCGTAAAAAGTAATTTCGTTTTGTGCATTCCTTCGCTCGTTGAAATCAATTGCTAAAGAACTAAATATTACAGGGAGATGTTAGATGCTCCAACCTGGCATTCGGTGAATAGGTGGCTTTAATAGCAAAGTTAAAGATGTTACTGGCTATTTACGTATAGGAGGGTGTAACACGAGTGAACGCTCGTGGTGCACCATGTAGTTACATGAGATGTTTGGCGTTCAGTCAACTTCCGCCCAACAACGAAAGTTGGCCGACCGCCAACAGCCGGGTAGTGAGCCCGCCCACCTATTCAAACCAGTTAGGACCAGCTCACTCCTGTTAGCCAGTTGCGCAACGTAATGCCTCAGGCAACTTGTATTGTTCGCCCCACCTATACATAAATATGAGGGGCTGGACAATCGAAAGCCAGTTGGTGTAGGGTAGGCAACTCGAAAGGTTGTCTCCCTGGACTCTGCTAAGGATTAGACCAAGCTTCTAAACTTGTGTTTACGTGCCTTACATGTGTTCTCAGTGCAAAGACCCCCAGTAAGGGTAAATTGGCTTTGCGATATTTCTTGAAGTTAATCGTCTACTCCCCGAGTCGTCACAAAAAAATGACTAATAGTGTAACGTGTCTAAAAGATATCGTGACACGTACCAATTTGAAGTATTAAAATGTAGGTACATGTTGTAAATGGATTAAAATGTGCGGTAATGATGAGACGTAGAACTAAAAACGAAAATAGAATGCGAGTCGGGTTAACGATTTTCTTCTGTTCTTTTTTAGATTTACGTCTCAGCATAAAGAAACCACGAAAAATAGCAGCCTCTTCAACCTTCCCAGTCTCACGGTCCAATTCTGTAGATTTGGGAATAATGTGTATTTGACTGTATATGAATGGGGAAAATAACTGCGTGTACATATAAGGAAATATGAACCATCAGTTTTAACACACGTGCCGGCGGCTGACGGAGTGTAGATGCGTATACAAGATTAGTGAATATTATTATTATTATTATGTCTCCGTTATTAGACATGTGGAAAGATCAAATTGAAGCGTCAACGATCGCTGTAGGTGTTCTGTTTGCAACTGACAAAATCGGAGTAGAACACGAAAACACGAAAAGAAATGTACAAATGATCACCTTCGTGCAGCGAATAAGAAGAGAATCGATTTATCAGTTACACAATTTGTAAAATTAGTCGAAAGTTCTCACCTTATCGACAAATACTATATGACGACATTGCAATGACACGATAAAACAGAGGAGGGGGGAGGAGCTAGAAAGGTCTATCCACCCAAAACCAACACTGGCAGAAAAACCCGCCAAGTTTCCAAAAACGGTCGCCCTTTGAAGGCAGTGATATCATTCCACCAGGGAAAGGCCGCCAAGGTTAATCCTATTAGCCAAGTTAATCGCACCGAATAATACTTTGAACGTTAACTGAAAACTTGAAGATTGCTACCGCTAGTAGCAATCTTCTAGTTTTCATTTAACTTTCGATCTATTAGTATGTGCGATTAACTTGGCTAATAGGATTAACCTTGGCGGCCTTTCCCTAGTGGAATGATACCACTCCCTTCAAAGGCCGACCGTTTTTGGAAATTTGGCGGGTTTTTCTACCATTTTTGGTTTTGGGTGGATATCACAACTTTCATAGGACTGTGAACGTACATAAGGTTACACCGTCTGTTTAAGCTGCTTCACTCCCATTTTTGCACACACTGACTAATTTCGTTCGCTTCGCTCACTCAATCAACGCATCCCCTTCAGTTGTTTTGTTTATCCCTGCAACTTCCCTTTAATTTTTCAAGATTTCGTTCACATTTAGTCATGCAGAAACCCCCGAAGGTCGCTGTTACTAAAACAGCAGAACGCGAAAACTTATTTTTTGGGATATTAACAAAAAACCCATTAGCTCGTGTATGCTCGTATTGTTGCGTAACCATCATCTAACGTGCATCCCTTTATTCTTACGCAATCCACGGCAACGTTAATGTTTCTTTATTTTGTCCTTCGTTACAGTTCAGTTTTTAGTTCGTCCAGGCTTTTACAATAAATCTAAGGACCAGTCTTGATTGTTCAAGCCATTGTTGCTTAAAATCTTTGGTTGCAACTTGGAAAAGAAACGAAATTTAAATTCGCCGGTGGCGAATTTCAAAACCCTCCCACGCATTTGTCCTGACCCCTACAACCCCCAAACCAACAAAAGGACCATCCTCAAATCACCATGCATCGTAGTGATGAGCAAAAAGTCTATGGGATTTAACATGGGAAAAATCTTAATAGCTATACTTTGTTCCACATTATGTTTTCAGAAAACTGACTGTATGATGCTACGTTTTCTTCCACTACAAGTGCAAAAAATCAGTCGACATCCAATTCGTAAACTTTAACAGTAACTTTGTTGAGTCTACAAGTGTGATATCCACATGTTTTTGTACTCTTAGTGCAAGAAAACGAGTAGTCATCCAGTCAGTTTTCTGAAAACATAATGTGGAACAAGCTATAGTCAGCTAGCTAGACAGTAACATAAAAACAACGTTATTGACGCAATTTTTTTCTCTATGATCGGTGGACACTCATTCTTTAAATTTTAGTTTTTCTTAATCTCTGACCCTTCCCCTTACATTTTCCACAATTTGAAACATTTCTGTCGCATTGGGATTTATCCTTAACATGCCAAAATATGCTTTCAATTGCTTACAGTTAACATACACATGTCTGCTAGTGAGCCGCCTTTTTATCATTAACAATCAATTTTTAACAATCGGATGTCTACAATGGGATGATCTATTGTTACTTGGCGGCGACACACTAGCGTGTGTCTAGTTAAATCTCAACGCAGCGAGATCTAGTATTACACAAGAACGAGCATGTTTAACTCGAACATTGATTTTGTCGTCTGTTCCAACGGATTTCTAGTTGGTTCTCGGTATGTTTTAAAAGAAATAGGACTAGTCTCACGTATATTGAAACATGAACTTAACGAAAAGGATAAACAAACAGTGACCTTAAATTCGTAATAAGAGAAATCTGTCGTCTACAATGTTTTAATCAGGAATGTAGATGTTACGTTAAAGGAGACGGTCATTTAAATAAGTATGTGGAATATGTGTGCCGTGACAGATCCGGGTTCTCGAGCCCGTGTCTTGAAGCACCAGTACTCTGTTCAGATAGAGTGAACTATCATTTTTGTCTCGTTCACCAAATTTCGAACAGTTCGTTCTTTAAGGCAACACATTATTTTGATTACCACATAATTATGACGTCATGAAAAATCGTGCAGTAAATGCGGCAGTATTTAGTCGCCGTTCGACCAGCTGTGCTAACATCATAGAAGACGACGCATCTACCGTTGTAACTCTCACTATTCCACCACCACCACCTCGAAAATGACAAAGACGAACTCCCGAGCCTCGTGACAGCACATTATGCAAAACGTATGGAGTGACTTTGACGGGAATAAAGTTGCATCGATCATATTTCCAACAAGGTATTGAAACGTTTACGAGTGAGTACGATATCGATATCTACTGCTCAGGGGTTCACGATGCTGGTCTTCACTGATTCATACGATTCAACAAGAAGGTAGACCAAGATGTAGTGTTAGCTCTGATAATGACCATTTTTCCAACGAACCAACCGAAAATAACTATGCTACTGACTAAAACAACCAGAAGGAACTATTTGTTAAATCTATTCCAGCAAGACACTTATCCGGTGCACAACTGGAAAAAGATAGACTGTGAGGTGATCTCATTTGAAAACATGTTACCCAGCTGGCTCGAGAAATACATTGATATTGTTCTGGATCCCCAAGATCCATTTTTAATCCGTCATGCACATCTCTATCCGTATATTCACGCGAGATTAATGAATGTGTTTACATACACCCTGCCCTGTTGTAATTGTAAAAGTGTTAATAAATCTGGTTCGCATAGTATCTCTGCTTTATTTGCGAGTACATACACTTTAATAAAAGTTCTAAGCCACGTCCTAGTTTTAAAGTTCTGTATTAATTTATGTATTAATAATTATCTAGCCAAGTCGGTCGCTCATTCGGCGTCGTCTCGCTTCGCTCGAGTATATTTCTTGTTTCAACATTTATGCTGCTGACGGACAATTTCGCACCAAAAAACCATCATGATCATTGTAGTGCGCGTTATTCGTTAACAAAACAAACCATAACTTGTACTTATTATTTCCTTTCTCTTTGTGTATGTTAGTAAGTCTTGCTACTAATTTTGCAACCTGAGCCCTGTTGTGAACAGATTTTTCATTCAAATAAATAGTCCTGTGTAAGCCGCACAGTATAGTGGAGAGGTGCATTTAGTAAAATATGTAAAATTACAAAGTTGGCTTACCCTGAAACCTAACTAGCAACCACTGCGCTAGATTTTATATTACATTAGTACAGATGATATTTTGACGGGTGGTCACTGTGTATGAGTAGGACCCTCTTTTCTGGACGCCATTTTGGAAAATGGCAGCTGGAAATATTTGATTGTTCGTACTCTGGAAACCACTCAACCTAAAATCTTGATCTCGGTGTCAAATTATATGTTTTTGGAGTCAAGGAATTCAAAAAGTCATTAATTTATTCATACATACAACCCAACTCTCATTTTTTAAAATGGGGACCAATGTAAGGAATTAAATGAACTTTTATTAATTATTTTTCAACTATTACAATCTTCCTTTATTAAACAAAGATTTTTTCTTACTCAAACATGAAAACCATAATTAAAAATGTCCTTTACATGTCCTTTATATTATTATATTATGCGGGGCCTAACTTCCCTGTGTGTTAGAATATAAATTCAAGAGTTACACTGTTTCATCCTCATCATCCTGGTTCTAGTATATGTTCTCACACTGCACAAGATAACACCTACACACTTTGAGACATGGTAGCTTATTTACTGTACACACACAATTAGATCGAGCACAATCTATAGTACATCCGCACTGCACAAGCTGCTTGTATGTGGGTAGAAATGGATCTTTTCCCATCAATTTAGGTATTCATTCACCATTATCACAGTACCATCCTCAATCAATTTAAATCAGGCAACAATGGCTTAGCATCTAGTGCTTTTTTCCACACAAATGCTTGATAATGTGTACGTTGGTTGTATAGCTTCAATGAAGCATAATGTAGGAGGACGCATTTCTGATGATTTTTTCTCAAAATGTAATTCCCGAAGTTCATTGATTGATTGTGAAGTTTATGTATTATGTAGAGAGAGCGAGCAAATGCCAATTTAAAAAAATCGTCAACAGATTTGATTGCACTCTGATAATGTTCCAACACCATTTTCTGCGAGCAATTTAGGATTTTTCAGATAAATTTCCCATGCAGTTTTCTTGCCAATGCAATTTGGCTGACTGGTTGTGTCACATCCAGTTATCGAGAGAAAACCAATACAGACTCTCGCACATCAGTTGATATGTCTGAGAATATTCTATGTGCGAGAATCTATTATTGGTTTTCACTCGATAACTGGATGTGACACAACCAGTCAGCGGCAAGAAGTCTGCATGGGAAATTTATCTGAAAAATCCTAAATTGCTTGCAGAAAATGGTGTTGGAACATTATCAGAGTGCAATCAAATCGGTTGACGATTTTTTAAATTGGCATTTGCTCGCTCTCTCTACATAATACATAAACTTCACAATCAATCAATGAACTTCGGGAATTACATTTTGAGAAAAAATCATCAGAAATGCGTCCTCCTACATTATGCTTCATTGAAGCTATACAACCAACGTACACATTATCAAGCATTTGTGTGGAAAAAAGCACTAGATGCTAAGCCATTGTTGCCTGATTTAATTGATTGAGGATGGTACTATGATAATGGTGAATGAATACCTAAATTGATGGGAAAAGATCCATTTCTACCCACATACAAGCAGCTTGTGCAGTGCGGATGTACTACAGATTGTGCTCGATCTAATTGTGTGTGTACAGTAAACAAGCTACCATGTCTCAAAGTGTGTATGTGTTATCTTGTGCAGTGTGAGAACATATACTAGAACCAGGATGATGAGGATGAAACAGTGTAACTCTTGAATTTATATTCTATCCAGCCAAAACCAAAACTGGTAGAAAAACCCAACAAGTTTCTAAAACGGTCGGCCTTTGAAGGTAGTGATATCATTCCACCAGGGAAAGGCCGCCAAGTTTAATCCTATTAGCCAAGTTAACCGCACATACTAATAGTTCGAAAGTTAAATGAAAACTAGAAGATTGCTACTAATGGTAGCAATCTTCAAGTTTTCATTTAACGTCCAAAGTATTATTCGGTGCGATTAACTTGGCTAATAGGATTAACCTTGGCGGTCTTTCCCTGTTGGAAAGATATCACTACCTTCAAAGGCCGACCGTGTTAGAAACTTGGGGGGTTTTTCTACCAGTTTTGGTTTTGGGTGGATATCACGACTTTCATAAGACTGTGAACGTACATAAGGTTACACGGTCTGTTTAAGATGCTTCAATCCCATTTTTGCATACACTGGCTAACAATCTCTGATTTCGTTCGCTTCGCTCAATCAATCATATCATCCCCTTCAGTTGTTTTGTTTATGCCTGCACCTTCCCCTTAATTTTTCAAGATTTCGTTCACATTTAGTCATGCAGAAACCCCCGAAGGTCGCTGTTACTAAAACATCAGAACGCGAAGCATTTAATTTGTGGGTTATTAACAAAAAACCCATTAGCTCGTGTATGCTCGTATTGTTGCGTAACCATCATCTAACGTGCATCCCTTTATTCTTACGCAATCCACGGCAACGTTAATGTTTCTTTATTTTGTCCTTCGGTATACAGTTCAGTTTTTAGTTCGTCCAGACTTTTACAATAAATCTAAGGACCAGTCTTGATTGTTCAAGCCATTGTTGCTTAAAATATTTGGTTGCAACGTGGAAAAGAAACGAAATTTAAATTTGGCGGTTTCGAATTTCAAAACCCTCCCACGCATTTGTCCTGACCCCTACAACTCGCAAACCAACAAAAGGACCATGCTCAGATCACCATGCATCCGTGTGCCAAAATTCACCTACGTAGACTTCTCAATTTTGCGCTAGCCATGAGCAAAAAGTCTAAGGGATTTAACATGGGAAAAATCTTATTAGCTAGCAAGACAGTAACATAAAAACGACGTTATTGACGCATCTTTTTTTCTATGCTTGGTGGACACTCTTCCTTTAAAGTTTAGTTTTTCTTAATCTCTGACCCTTCCCCTTACATTTTCCACAATTTGAAACATTTCTGTCGCATTGGGATTTATCCTCAACATGCCAAAATATGCTTTCAATTGCTTACAGTTAACAGACACATGTCTGCTAGTGAGCCGCCTTTTTATCATTAACAATCAATTTTTAACAATCGGATGTCTACAATGGGATGATCTACTGTTACTTGGCGGCGACACACTAGCGTGTGTCTAGATCACACAAGGAAGTTAGGCCCCGAATAATTATAATAATATAAAAGACATTTCAAGGACATGTAAAAAACATAATATAAAGAGCATTTTTAATTGTGGTTTTCATGTCTGAGTATGAAGAAATATCATTATCTTTGTTTAATAAAGGAAGATCGTAATAGTTGAAAAATAATTAAATAAAAGTTCATTTAATGCCATATATTGGTCCCGTTTTGAAAATGGGAGATGGGTTGTATGTACGAATAAATTAATGATTTTATTTTAGTTCCTTGACTATATATAATTTGACACCAAGATCAAGATTTTAGGTTGAGTGGTTTCCAAAGTACGAACAATCAAATATTTCCATCTGCCATTTTCCAAAATGGCGTCCAGAAAAGACGGTCTCACTCATACACAGTGACTACCAGCCAAAATATCATCTGTACTACTGTAGTATAAAATCTAGCATAGTGGTTGCTAGTTAGGTTTCAGAGTGAGCCAATTTTGTCACTTACGCCATCTGCCTCCCCACTAGTAGAAGCAACACCTGAGTAGAACACCAGGAACCTCACGTCGCCCATATTTTGTGTTAGTACCATCAAACCCCTATAAATTCCTATACCACCCATACACAGATTTTATTGTTTCACTTATTTTAGGAATGTCTACTTTACGTCCTGCTTTGTGTGCTTTAGCGTTTTTGTGCATTAATCTATTTCGTCCCATTCCCAATAGCGAAATAGTTGTAAAACATCAAAAGATAATAATCCGCCATTAAACAAAGATTAACACATATGTTGACAGAGTTAACCAACTCAGGTCTACACGCAGCACGAAATCATACCCAGAAGTTATGCGTGTTTACCACAATTATGCTAGACTGCTGAGTTGAGCACCAGCAAATGGCATGCTATTCGAGTGCCGATGTTTTACAGATACACACATAGAAATATTTCCTACACCCTTTTCTCTTACCAATATAGTTTGTTAAGTATGCCTAATTTAGCATTTAGCGGTTAATCTTTTCGTACCTTTACGTAATTACATTTACATTTACGGCCGAATTGGCAGTTTGAATTTGAAATATCCAAAATGCAACTCCAACAATCGTCCATTAGTGATCTGCACGTGCCTTATTCTTGAATGACAACTATTCGGATTACCAGCCGTTCTCCCGCTGACAACACTACTGGACCACGTGGCGCCTACGTGATGCAACAATTGTGGCTCATCCTCTCAGCAGGAAAATGTGACATTCCGAAACTACAATCAACTTTGAAAAAATCGTTTCAACAAGTTCAACGCTTTTTTCGAGGGTTGAACTTTTACCTATGACTACGAAAATACGCCTAAACGATATCCGGAATAATTTCCTATCTTTCGAGACTTTTCTCATATTTTTAGCCTTCCTACGTCCAGATGAGAAGACGTACATATAAACAAACCGACCGTAAGTTTTTAATGATTGCTCGCTTCGCTAGCTCATACCGTTTCGTCTCGCTACGCTCGAGGAGGTTTCATGCTGCAACACTTGTGGTGCTGACAGAAATCCACATCTAAACCGATCAAGAAAACGATCAGAGTGGGAGTAGTTCTTAGAATGGCTTTAGTTCATAAACAAACGATAAACATAAATCGCTGCAATAGTCTGGCCACCCGAGAGCTCAAAGCTGGTCGTGTTTTACCACACACAAGTCGGCTAATGTCGTAACGTAAATACAACTGGTCGATTCTTGCTGTTTTAAATGTTACAAATTCAGTCGTAGAAATATTTTCTAGACCCTTTTCCTTTGTCAATATATTTTCTTTACGCAGTTTAGTATTTAGCAGTTAAACTTTTTCGTACATATGCATAGTGTAATTTAATTTAACTGCTAATAAGGTATTCTGGGATATTGAAATGAATAGTTTATTCAGGGTCTGGGTCGAAGCCATGCACCCTACTACAGAAGCTATTCAACACCAACCTTCCACACTACAACCATCAGCTAACACATGACAACCTATTGGTTATTAAATTGGTTATTGGTTTTTTAAATATCCATAGAGCAACTCCATTAGTATTTCAACCCGTTCGCTGCACGAACTTCATTCTTGTGCGAGGGCTACTCAGATGGCCAGCCAGATTACAGATTAGATTTATTAACAGTCTACAGGACCTGTGCAGTCATACACTCTACTATAACTTAATTCTAAACTTACACTTAGTCCAGATAACCATGGTAATGTCCATTCGGAGCAGAGTAACCCTTGCACACTCATCTTGAATACCTTCTAATTACATTTTGAAAACCTTCTAATTAAAACGCCCGGTCAACTTACAGAACCGAAGAACCTGCCTTAGAGCTGTGGTACCAGAAATGTGCGAGGGTACACCAAGAACCTCTTTCAGATCCGCGCCCCAGTTCTGCATGGAGGGCCCACGATAAGCCGCCCAACTGTAACACACAAACAAAACGTGAGACACGGTTTCAGTATCAGTGCCGCAGGCACAGGTTGGTGTGGTGGCCCACCCCAACCTGAACGCATGCGCCCTCAATATGATGTCTCCAGTCCGTAATCTTGACAGCACCGTGGCATCCCTTCTCGCGATACCAGCCATACTCCGTCAGACAATACTGTTGGACCACACGCAGCCTACGTGGCGCAACAATTATGGACCATCCTCCCAGCAGGAAAATTTGACATTCCAAGGTAACAATCAACTTCGAAAAACTGGTATCAACAATGGTCCAAATGGGGTTTATCGAGGGCAAAACTTTTATCTCGAACCACGAAGATGCGCCTAAACGAAATCCGGATTAATTTCTTGTCTTCCAATACTTTCTCACATTTTTAGCCTTCCTATTTCCAGAGGCTCGCTCATTCCGCTGCGTCTCGCTACGCTCGATGAGTTTTCTTGTTGCAACTCATATGGTGCTGACAGACACTCCAAGCAAAAATTATCAAACAAATGTTCAAGGAGGTGATCCGAAACTAAACAAGCGGCTACAGCGACTGCGTAGTCGCACCGGTCTTCTGTACAGTTCCCCCACTTCCAATGTTGAGGTACACACCTCTACCATGCACTACAACGGTTGTCTCTATTATACTAATCTAAAAGCAGTAACCATCATACTTGCTGGTTAAAAATGTGTTAGCTTTTAGGCCTATTTTACATTTTAGGCTTAATTGTCAGCTTTTAGGCCTAATTTTAACGAGCAGTTTTAATTTCGTAAGTAGCAGCTAACGTAGAGTTGAATTATATAGTAAGCATATTCATTTTTGCAACATGGTGCGCCTTCAGGTACACAGTTACAGTGTTAACAACGTAATACCATGGCAAGTAAACTAACTGGCCCGATCTGCAACGAATTAGAGGGGGTATACAAAATGGACGCCACGACCGTCCCATTTCTTGAGGTCTGTTCGGGAATTGGTAAATCGTATCGGTGAATTTTTGTACGGTGAGTCGCGACATCTATTGGCATCTAGTGGCGGTTTTCAAAATATAATTTTAATTTTACGTAGATTTGCGTCACAGATTTTTATTATGTATTGAGGTGTTTTTAACTCGTTTTTAAGCTATCACTCAGCCACATTTAAGCTATTTCTCTGCGCTTGGGGGAAAAAAAGCGACACGTTCGTGTATCCAGAAAGTGTTGCAAGGGAAGGAACGTTGGCATTTTTGTACGAACGGTGTCGCCCTCGGTTGACAGAACGAGGCAACATAACGAATCATCGCGTAAGTGGCGTTTTCGGCGGCCATATTGCCAACCTAGTCTCGTAATGCTATTTTTCATCCAAGATCCGGCCAGTACTGTAGATAGCCCTGGTAATACGCAACGTAGCCTATATAGATCAGTGGGGAAGTGACGAGAGAGATGCTGTTGATGACTCTGTTGCGACTCGTAGCAACTTGACGTTGCCGTGGTAACATGATTTTAGGTCTAATTTTCATTTTTAGGCCTAATTTTTTTTAATGCAGTTTGGATTTCTTAAGTAGCAGATAGGCCTAATGGAGAATTTGATTCTACGATAAACCTATTCATTCACGCAACAATGCGACGAGACTATTTTAAACGAAGCTATAAAAGCCATTTCTTTTTATTGCGGTGTTATCTTAGGATTTCAAATCGACGATCAAATGTTATTATTTAATTTAGTGACGTCAAAGAAGTCTATTAGCTATAAGGAAGTAACGATGTTTTCATTTGCCATGTTCTTTAACTAATTCTCACACTGAATCGAACGTTGTAAACAGTGGTCGTCGATTTCTGGTACCGTTGCAAAGTTGAAAAAAGCGACGGACGGACGGACAAAGTCGTTGCAATAGTCTTCTCAGCCGGTACGACTGTACAGAAGACTAAAATGGTCAAATAAGTTCAATGTAGCAGTAGTGGTTCACGTGTTTTCTTTTATCTGTAATATGTAACCTTCGTTTTTACAGCGAATACTTTTTTTTTTCTTAATGCCCTTTTTGGCGAAGGAAAGCCCAGCTGAAACAATACGCAACAATGTAAAAACCCATTGTTGTCGGGAAAGCCCGCACTTTCATCTGAAGGCGGGAAAAGTGCGTGCATTCCCTAGGGAATGCCCGGGGTTTGAAAAACAGCTTATTTTAACAAAACAAAACAAAAAACACGTTTGAAGTAGCAAAGGACTACATGCCGTTACATTTACAAAAGATTACATAATGATTGTAAAATGGTTACAGTTTTTAATCACCAAATGTTTGACCGGGTTTTCATTTGTAACACTCCGGCCTGATACATTTGCTACGACGTTCAAAATACCCATGATATTTGCTTGCATACCACTGCTACTTTTCTTGTTTTGTTGGAAGGATTTCAAGTTACGGTGGCCAGTTGTTTGCACAATGAACTGCTCTTCTACGTTGGGGCGAAACAAAGTTGTTGCTGACACGAATGTTGTGATTGCTTAATTAGTCATCCAACTAAGCAATTGGCGTCTGTTGCAATATTTTTGATGAAGTTGCCGGGAAACTTTTTACCCACGGAGCGGTTGTAATACAAAATGTTATTACTGTATTTCTTTTTGGGGCAAAAATACACAACCTCAGTATTTGCATGTTTGGGCCAATAATTTTGATACAGCCTGTGCACGTTGCCAGGACAACAAGAAGGATTGTCGGGAAGAGAAAATACTTTGACTCTTTTGGTTGCACTTTTATATGTTATAAATAAATCAGCACAAATTCCTGTAAATTACATGAAGGAAAGAGGAAAACAAGCCAAACAGCAAAAATAATACACTAGAATTAACGTAGTACAGTAAGCCACCTTTGGAGTGGCATGACCCGGATTCAAACTAGCAACCCAATTCGTCCCTAGATCACATAGCTGTTCGGCTTGTTTTCTTCTTTCCTTTTATATGTTTTAACCCACGCTGATTTATTTTTGAAACGTTTAATATGTATTCAAGGTATTCTCGCGCATTTTCATTTGACCTGTCAAAAGTTTGTTGTCTTTGTGTTAAAGTTCTGTCCTGATTTTTGCCACGCAACGCACAAACATGCACATCGAAAAGCACAAACACGGAATACGATAAGGCATTTTTGATCATCAGTAGCCTACGAAGAATTTTAGTTTCCCGCAACACGTTCAACTATTGTCGAATCTTTACCAATAATGTAAAACAATGGCCCGTTATTTCAAGAACGTAACAATACCACGTTCTTTCAAAGCATAGAACGTCTGCCAACAATAGCCGACAATGGGAACGAGCTCTTCGCCGTAATGGGCATTAAGCCGGATAATGATAGGGCCTTAGGGCTTCGGGCAGATGACCAGGAGTGGTTAACGCTCGTTAAACCCTTTAAACCCTTTTTTTTTTTTACCGAAAACCTTGTGCATTCCTAAACAATGGCCCTCGGGACGCTGCGCGCCCTCGGGCATTGTTTAGGAATGCCCGCGGATTTCGGTCATTATCCTTTACCGAGCGCACAAAAACGCAAAAACCTCGATTTTCAAACCTCAGCCATTTTCTCAATAATGGACTGAAACGGCCAAACTTGGAACCCTTTAATAGCCACAGTCTTCAGCTACAGGCTGGGAAAAACCGAATCCTGAAATTCATCCTAGAAAAATAACTACAGCCAATTGAAAATCTCTCAAAACCACCCGCAGCACTCGTCACTTCCGGCCGCCATTATTGAAACTCGTTGTGCATATGTAATTTGTTTTCATTATTCTTTTCGGGTAAAGCCCACAACACTAGCTTAGTTGTGAATTAGGAGGGGCTTCCTTAATTGGTACTTAACCTCATATACATGTGGATACAAAGATTTTTAAGTACGATATTTTTTATTGTGTTGATCTGCAGCAACGCTTATGAAACATTTCCACCAAGATCCAAAACTGTCTTTTAACTTAAAAGTTAAACATCCAAACTTAACTAATGCGTTATAGCATTTACTAAGCTAGTTTATTATTCATTTTTATGCTTTTATTAATAATCTTTTGCCCTAAGAACGCTACGATTAGTCGGAACCAATTCGACATCGGCAATCACCGGACACGAATTTTTATGTAAATATTTTGCTTTAAATCTCCAGCCAAAACTCCGACCGTGACCATCCGAATGTTTCCAATAGCTTGTCCTTCTATTAAACTGAAATCATGCAAAGATCTGTTCACAATGCCATCCCAAAGTCAGTCTTTGCATTAAACACCGTTTCCTCCCCCCTCCCCCCTCCCACCCAACCTAGTTGTGGTGTGTAACACTGCAGTTTACCGTTAAAGCTTGTTAAATTTATTAGTAATGATTTGACCATAGCCATTTCATAAAATTCTCATGTAAATATTCAATCCATAGTCCATATTCTAATGTAAGGCCTTTCCCAAAGTTCATGAGTTAAAAAACTCATTTTGGCCTATCTTTACATGTCCCTACTCCTTCAAACGGCTCTGCACAAACATCCTTTGCCAAACCGACTTTTCCATTGTTCTCCTGGCCCTCCACCAATCAGACCCCGCAGCTATCCTCGACGTCCGCTCTTTCCCCCCTCTCCAGCATAAAAAGCCCCAACAGGACGGCTCAGTTATTACAGCTCACAGATCTCACAAGCTAGAAGGGTCACGCCGGTTGAGAGTGGAGATGTCACGTCCGTGGTTGCCATGCATGGCAAAATGGTAGTGATTCGTATGTAACTAGTTTTAGCTTAAAAGTTTATCTTTAGGACCCCTCAATTCTAAATTCACAGTTTAACTTAAACTAACCTCTAGCTTGTAGTCTTTATGGTTGGTAAGCCATCGGCCCCCACCATCGGCCCCCACCTTCCATAATGTAAGAGTAGGCATCTCTTTCTAAAAAGCCAAGTTCATTCTTTGTTCATTTTGACAAACTTAAATGTAAACAAAGGGACGGTTTGACCTTCGTGGATTCGGGGAAAAATAACTGTTGGACGACTTGAAAAATAGTTGTCACATATAGTTGCAACTTAGCGGAAGCAGTTCAGCTTGCTGGGTATTCCTGGATTGGAACTCAAGAAAAAAATTTTCTTTTTCTAATCGAAATTTAAGTGTATTTGAGAATCAACATCGTTGTTGTTGTTTAAGTGAATTTCCAAAAATGTAAATTCAAGAAAAGTGCTTCTTCAAACTTGTTGAAAGCTAAATACTAAATGTAAAAGTATTTTCTTATTCCTTTTCTGATGTTTTAAATAAAAAAACAAGGGTTTTAAACTTCATGTTCGTTCCCCAGTGGATTAATTGTTTTAAGTGTAAATTATTATGTAGCCCATTTTAGCTTTATACTTCGTTTAAACAGTTAAATAATTTCCACCGTTGGTGGCTGTGATAAATACCGGTAGCATTAAGGTTAAGCCGATAGTTAGGACACCGACACTTCATTCCCCCTGCCGGGACTGTAGCCTATGCTGTGCTTATTAACGTAAAAAGTCGTAATAACCACCAAAACTTGATGCTAAGAAATACTAGTCAACCAATGATGTCGGGGACGTTACAAGCACCTCAGCCATTGTAGCGTCCGCTGTTACAACTTGGAGGCAGTGGTGGGATCAACAGGTGCTGTTCCCTACAAGCGTTTCCCCCCTGCCTTACTACCATGCCAAGTTTCTAGAAGGATGCAAGCCACTTCCAACTAGATGTCTGTGGTCCAAACAAAAACGGTCACGAAGTAGATGCCTGTGATTCCGTAATCTACGATCACGAAGCAGAAGGCAGTACTGCCGTTAAAAACAGTACAAACGCCGCCCAGCAGCAACAACAATTGCTGGCGCCAGGAAGCAACAGTTGCCGCTTCAGTATGCTGAGATGTCCGCCAGACGTGTGAGGAGGATCGGCCCGCCGGGGAACCAGAGCTCCGTGACATCAGTGCAGTGGACCTTGAGTGCCAACCTAGGTCACAGTGGAATAGACCGCCCCAGGACGTTCTAATTCAAAGTTCAGTGCAAGGCTTCAGTGTACTACGGTGAAACCGGAAGGACTTGACTGACTCTACAGCGATTGTACAAAATTGGATAAGTGTGCACAGGGTATGCTTAGAGGCCGCCAAGCCGGGTATTGTAGTTAGAAACATTTATGTATTTTAGCTATTCCTATACCAGAGTGCTAGGGGTCCTTAAAAGTGTATTTTTGTGTATCAGCTTACTGGATTTGGGGAGAAGTCTTTTAAATAATTAGCTCTGCTCAAAATTAACGTTCAAATTATTAAGTGGCTGCATTTAATTTTGTTTCATTTATAATAGCTTTATTTTGAAACCAGTTTAACGTTAAAAGTTTAAAATGTCTGAAAACATGGATTTAAATCATTTAGAAAGATCACAAAAAGCAATGGCCCCAGTACTGATCCCTGGGGGACACCGCTACTGATGGTGACAGTTCCCGAAAACGATTCACCAATTCTGACTCTTAGCGATCTACAGACGAGAAAAGCCGTTATCCACCCCAACAGGCAACCAGAAATGCCAAGCCATTCAAGCTTAAGAAGAAGCTTGGAGTGGACGATGGATTCAAAGGCCTTCTTAAAATCTAAATAAATTACGTCTGATTGGACGCCCACATCAAGGGCCTCGGTCCAGAGATCGAGACAGCGAAGCAGCTGGCACGTCATAGAGCGGCCAGACAAGAACCCTAACTGATCATTAGAAAGGTGGCCATTTTTCAGCAGGAAAGGTAACATATGGTGTTTCACTATCGATGCCATGACTTTACATGGGACGGATGATGTAGAGATTGGCCGATAATTTCCTTGGGGTCAGCGGGATCCCCCTTCTTAAAAACTGGGACGACGTTTGTAGTAGACCACACAGTAGGGATGGATGCATTGTCAAAAGAAAGCTGAAAAATATAAAGATAAGATAAAGATAAAGCAGAAGACGGCGTCGAGCAAAGCTCAAAGACCCCCCCCCCCCCCGAAGGAACCCAAAGGGATTAGCCCCTCCACACATCAAGGCGTGCCTTAAAGCAAGACAAGTTGGGTGCAGAAACAACAGAGACAGGCAGAGAATTCCATGGGTTGACCACCCGCTCACAGAAAAAGCGTTGTCTAATATTGAGCCGGGATAATTTTCCCCTCAATTTGAAATGATGTCCACGAGTACTGTTAGGTCTAAGAAGAAAAAAAATTGGAATAATCAATATTGAGAAGACCATGAAGAAGCTGGTAGGTGAGAATAGCGTCTCCTCTATCAAATCTTTCTTGTATAGAAGGCAGATGGAGGCGCTGAAGTCGATCGGAATAACTGAGTTTACAAACAGCTGGACACCATTTGGTGAGTCTACGCTGGCACTTTTCAAGTTTGTCAAGGTGAGAGGAATAGCAAGGGCGGCAAACTTGTGAACAGTAGTCAAGGGTAGGGCGTAAGAAAGTTTTAAAAAGCATGGCAAAGAGGTAGGAATCGAGGTATGAGAATTTTTTTAAGACATAGTGAGCTTTGCGGAAAGCTTTGCGAGTGACATTATCTATATGTTTATCAATTTAAGTTTATCGTCAACAATAACACCAAGATCTCGGTGATAGGTAACTTGCTCTAGCTGCTGACCAGAGAGAAAGAGGGACACAGATCTCGTTTGCGACCTGCCTATAGAAAAAAAAAGCAGAATATCCGTCAGGGCCCACAGAGTGGCTACGTTTTAAATGCATCAGGGCAGACCGCACAAGACAAGGGGAAAAAGTGACATGGTTACAGAAGCTCATAGATAAAGTCGAAACCAGGGGACCACATTGGAGTAAGTTATCATCAACAATACAGTTTGAAGCAAAAAAAGAATTAAAAAGATTCGCCTTATCAGGTTCGTCGATAATAAACTTGCTATTCAACTTTAAAGGAGGCAGTCCACGCTTATTTCCAGTCTGAAAGCGGTAAAATCGAAACAGAGCAGAAAGGTTTCCTTCTTTAATAATTTTGATCTCCTGAGAGGAACGACAGTCAGAAACAAGGTGATCATATTCCTCAGCCAAGCAGTTATAACAAATACAGTCCTCCATTGTCTGTGACACACGAAGACACCGCCACTTGACAAGTTTTCGCCTGGCAACCCTCCTAATATTAGCTGGCAAGCGAGCACCCAATCCACGCTTTGTGGTTGGTTTACCACGGAAGCGTCTGACCTGTTTATCAACAATTTCCAATAACCTGGAAGTTTGAAAGATTAAAACGAAGATGATGGCTCGGCTGCAGAGGAAGGGTTGATGGTATTGGGTTGGGGTCACGAATGCCTTACCACCAAAGTTAGACCTACCAGGGACACAATGTTCCCCGATGGCATCGCCAAACGTGAGGGACAAGTGGAGGCAAAAACCGAGTATCATTGTCATTATTTCTTCAATACAACAAAATATAATAAAATTTAACAAAATATATTTAAATGAATAAAATGCATCGCAGTTTAAAGCTTGGCCAAAACCATTATTGTCAATCTTAATAAAGATAATAAAAATTAAAATAATATAAAATTAAAATATTAAAATAATAATAATAAAAACAGGTAAAGGGAATACAGAAAGGAATCTCATTTAACTTTAACTTTATTTTACAGTTAAACCGCCCATAGGGCATTACATAACTGAAAGGCTGCAAAAATATGTAAAGGGAAGAAAAAAAAAATATATATATATACATTTATACACGCATAGTTATAAATTTTATCAATTTCGGTTAACAAGCATTTATTTACAAATTAAGTTAACCAAAAAATAAATTCATCTGCAAGATTAATATTTTATATATACTCTTATAAGCTTATACGTACGCGTGTACATTAATATTTTATACTCAATACCAAAATTTCAATACAAAAAAAAAATGTATACACACATAATACTGTAGCCTAAAAGACTTAAAAATACAGAACAGTTACATCTGGGGATGTGTGTTTAATGTAGGCATCGAACTCATTCTTGAAACTATTGACAGAGGGAGCCAAAACCACTGACGCTGGGAGAGCATTCCAAGTAGCAAGCACACGAAAGAAAAAAGTATGACGCGCCCACTCATGTCGCAAGTGATGGAGTTTTAATTTGTAAGCATGGCCACGTGCTATTCCAGAAGTCTGTATTTGAAATTTATCTTTAAGTGCAGACCCACCATAATTATTACGTAAAATTTTGTATAGAGAAATGATGCTACAGCGTGAGTAACGCCAGCATATGGAAGGCACTTTTAACAACAAAAGGCGCTGCTCATAAGAGTAAGTCGACAAACCGTGTACCTTTTTACTAGAGCGTCTCTGGATATTTTCTAAGGCATGCAGATCTTTAATAAGATGGGGGCACCAAAATTCAATTGCGTACTCTAGAATGGGACGGACAAGCGTAAGGTAGAGTTTAAAATAAACTTCCGGTTGCCGGGAGGTGATAGTGCGATTGATTAAGAAGGACGTAGAGTTTGCTTTGGCTACAACGGCAGATATGTGGGATGCAAAATTTAGTTTGTTATCTACAGTAATTCCTAAGTCAGTTACATTGTTTGTTGAGTTAAGTAATGTAGCCCCCCAAATATATTGATTGTGCGGATTATGCTTGCCGAGGTGAAGTACTGCAGATTTATGGGGGTGTATAGCAAGGTGCCATTTTGTACACCAGTTGTAAAGAAGATCGATGTCTAATTGAAATGAGAGTTTGGCGTTAGGTGATTGTAGTGCCATCCCGAGTTTTGAGTCGTCTGCAAATTTAGCCAAAACGCTATTAACAGCCAGTCCAAAATCATTAAAGTATAACAAAAATAAAAGGGGCCCAAGGACAGATCCCTGGATAGTACCACTGGAGACCGGGATGGTTTGGGAATGGCATCCTTCAATAACTACCGTTTGCGTACGGTTACTTAACCAGTTCTGTATCCATCGTAGAATTGATCCCTGAATTCCAAATGTTTTTAATTTATGTATTAAAAGTCTATGTGGGACCTGGCCGAAAGCTTTAACAATATCCAGGAAAAATATATCCACTGGAATATTTTCGTCAAGTGGCTGGTAAAAACTACCATAAAAAGAGAAGAGATTCGTGGTTGTTGAGTAGCCCGGCCGAAAGCCGTGTTGTGCGGGAGTCAGAGTTATAGTGTTCAATAAATGCAAAAACATGATTATACAGGGTGGATTCAAACAATTTACATAAGTGGGATCATGACGAGACCCTTTTTTTAATATTGGCGTAACAAATGCGTGCGACCAACCAAGTGGAACGAAGCCCTTGGAAAGAAATTTGTTAAAAATGCTAACGAGAATGGGTATTAAATTCTGTTGATATTTAATTAAGAAATCGGTAGAAATATTATCGGGTCCGGGATATTTGCCTGGTGCTAACCTGGCAAAAGCACCAGTTAAATTCTCGACAGTAAAGTTTAAAGGGGGGATGCAAAAGGAAGGTGTTTGAACGAAAGGTAAAGACCCAGTTGGGGGGGATGTGGCTGCAAAATTCTCCCTAAAGGTCTCATTCAACAAATCAGCCATTTCTCCTGGCTCGGAAAAGGTCTGGTTATTAGAATTTTTCAGGAGTCCGATTGAAACACTGTTTTTTTTGTGCACTTTTTACGTACTGGTAAAAGTCTTTAGAATTTGTTTTAGAAGAATCTGCAAGGTTTTTTTCAAACTGGGCTTTTTCCTGCCTAATTTTAGTCCGTATTTCCCTGTCTAAGATTTCATACTGAGTGTAATAATATTGTTTGCTAGGTGAACGGAATTTTTTTCCATAATCTTTTACGTTTTTTTTAAAGTTTGAGGGTAACACGAGTGAGCCATTTCGGTTGTTTGCGACCAGAGGGCGACAATGAATAACTACAGTCAATAAAAAAAAGTTCAAGTTGTTTGGTAAAATTATTCCACATTTTTGCCGCAGTACCAGTATGCTCCAAAGATGGTTCAAAGTTGCGCTCAGAGAAGTTATAACGTGTAATTTTTTTAACAGCTTTAGTATTGTTAATAAACGTAGTAATTAGCAAAACGTCGTGATCGCTTGGGTACGCTATCCCAAATTATTAAAATAGGAAAAGAAATACGTGGCAAATAAATAATTTGCCGAGTCAGAGGGTAAATGCTATTATTTCAAACAAAGGAAAACAAAAGAAGCTAAATGCTAAACATATTAAAACCACTTGAGGTAGACAGATAAATTCAACCTACGGAGACTCGACCTGAACTGGCGTATGCTACTAGCTGTCACCAGCTCGGATGGCAATGAGTTCCACGGGCCAACCACACGGTTTGCAAAAAAGTACTTAGTGCAATCTAATTTAGTCTTTGCAACAGTTAGTTTATAGCAGTGGCCTCTGGTATAGCTATTACCACGAACATTAAAAAATGGAGAAGGGTTCATGTCGGTAAACCCACGCAAAATGGAGTAAGTTAAGCATAGGTCTGCTATTAGACGCCTGTATTCACGGGACTCAAGGTGAAGATACTTAAGACGTTGTTGGTAAGACAGATTGTAACAACCCCGTTAAGTTTTTGTAAATGACCTCTGCACTGATTCAATTTTCATAATATCTTTGACAAGGTATGGAGACCAGAACTGACACGCATACTCCACAATTGGTCTAACGTAGACTTTATAGGCCCTGACCAATGTAAAAACAACACCGGAGCTAAAGCATCGATTAACCATGAAGCCCATCCGTTTTGCCTTAAAGGTGACCAAGTTACAATGGGTTGAAGATTTAAGGTTTGAAGTAAGTGGACTCCCAGGTCTTTAATATTGGCATCAGTGTTCAAAATGGTGTTATCAATTCCATACGAAAAATTTTGATTTTTTTCTTCCTAATGAAAGCACCTGGCTTTTACAGATATTTATAAGGAGCTGCCATTTTAAAGACCAACTATTCAAATCATCAACAGCCGTCTGGAGGAGAGCAGAATCCAGCTGATTGCCAACACCCCGATAGACCTTTACATTGTCAGCAAATTTGGGCATCTTTACACCATCAACTTGGGTGTTCAAGTCAGCAATAAAAATAGCAAACAGTAAGGGTCCCAACACAGATCCCTGTGGAACGCCACTGCTAACTAAACCTGGTTCCGAAAGTGAATCTGCCATTACCACTGATTGGGACCGAAAGCTAAGAAAGTTTCTTATCCAACATAATATTTTCCCACCAATGCCAAACTTTTGTAGTTTAAAAAGTAGCTTCGAATGTACGACCGAATCAAAAGCTTTGGCAAAGTCAATGCAGATAAGATCAACCGGTGACCCTCCTCGATTGATTTAGTCCAGTCGTTTAAACAGTGTAGTAATTGAGAAGTCGTTGACCGACCTGGTAGGAAGCCAAATTGATCATCTGGGATTGGCTTGAATTTATTACGATGTTTTAGAATATGGTCGCGGATCATTCGTTCAAGCAAACGACAGGGAACGCAGGTTAACGAGATTGGACGGTAGTTTGCTGGATCATTTGGTACAGTGCCTAATTCAATCGATTTCAGAATCAAAGTGAGCGGTTCAGACAGCTCAGATACAAGTGACTTATAGAAGAATGAAGAAATACCATCAGGACAGATAGCATGGCTGTTTTTAAGGCTAGTCAAATGTTTATGTACAGTTTCGCATGTTATAAAAAGTTCATTGACACAAGGAATTGGTTCTACGAAGAATTGGTTTTCACTCTCTGGAGATGGATTTAGGAAATTATCATGAACGAAGTCATTACAGAAAGTTTTGTTTAACGCATTAGCGTTATCCAGAACGTTAGTCAGTAGTTTGCCATCAAAGTAAAGAGGTGGTATCTTAGAATGAGTTTTTCTTCCTGATATGCTTGTAAAAAGTGAACTAACATTACCGTCAAGAATGACTTTATTTTCACAGCTTATCATGTGTGCTCTACAGAGTGATTGAATTAATTTAGCACAGGCGTTATATTGACTGAGAGTTGACTCAAGATTCACTCTAGTCACTGGAAGTGACATCTATTTTGACCTTTACTGACCAGAAGTATCAAGTCAAGGTTTACTCTAGTGACACCACTCTGATAAACCTCGACGCTAACCCTTCAATTTCAACCCCTTTATTAGAATTTCGTGAAGTTTCTGAAGTTTTGTGCATTTGTACTGTGAAGTTGGGATTGGTCTTGGAATATCGAACTGGGTTTGCTCGAGTTTAGCTAGTATTTTGATAGTTATTACACATTTTTCACTTGCTTCCTATTTTCGCTAGACACCGCTTGTAATTATGATAAGGTTTACTCGAATTTAGCATGATTGTGCTAAGTATCGTGCATTTTTCACTAGCTTCTTTTTTCCGCTAAGACTAGGAGGCACCATTTGAATTTACGGTCCGGGTTTACTCGAGCTTGCACTGAATGCCATGTGTTTTTTACTAGCTTTATATTTCTGCTAAGTTTATCGAATTTAGCATGTTGTGCTTAGTATTGCATTTTTATCACTATCTTCATATTTTTTTGATAAGACATGGAGGTGTCATTTGATTTTTCGGTTCAGGTTCACCGGAGCTTACACTACAGTCACATGTTTTCTTCTAGCTTTATATATTCGCTAGGCACCACTAGAATTTTTGGTCTGGGTTTTACTCGAGCTTTCACTAAATGTTGCCTATTTTTACTAGTTTTATATTTCGATAAGGGATGTATGCTAGGTACCATTCAATCTAGGTCAATAAATTATCGTTTTCACTTCGTCATTTTTGTAGCATAGCCTGCTTTTCTTCGACCATCTTGCTTTCCTCCTTTTTTTTTCATTTAGCTGCAGCTTTTTTCAATAATCTCTCCTTTCTCTACTGTTCAGTTTCTAAAGCACAAGCTTTTCTATTAGCAGCCGCAGCTTTCTCTAATATCGTTTTTTTCAATTTTGGGTGCATCGAGGTCCACCTTTCCCTTCTAAACTGTTTCTTTCTCGATTCTCTTTCCTCAAACCCACGTTGTTATAAAATCCAGCATGCGAACAGCTTTATCGTTTTCCTCAATTTTCCCCCGCCTCCTCTAAATTATCGAACACCATTGATTCGAGAGCTAGGCTTATTTTGTCTTGCCGCTAATCACTTTGACTTTGGAGTCGAAATCGTCTTCGTACTCCAACCAGGCACCCGTAAGATGATGTCTAATCGCTAGGGTATTTTCACCATCGTCTCAGATCTATCGTTTATTATCGTATGGTAAGAGCAGGGACTTACTAACTGTCACTGTGCTCAATTCGTGACGGACACTAGTGATTTTTGCCCAGGTTCTTTTCTTAATAAATGTTGATGTCAATGCACACTTATAATAGTAAATTACTACCGCTTTTTTCACAAAAGATGTCTGTATACCCTTAGCTTTCATAATAGTCGTTTTCCCTGGAGTTCTAATTGCATATATCTTGGAACGTAACACAAGCAATTCTAGGAGCGGAGCGCCGTCTATCTCGTCCTTCATCTTACCTAATACTTGTTTATTCAAGCTGGAGAAGAGATGGTGGGTCGAAGGATGGTTAATAGTGTCGAAACGATCCCTATCTCTCATCATAGCCTTGTACATTTCATCTGGGTTCGTAACACAGACTATCAGTGTCCATGACGAGGAGCTTAGTACGATCCTCTTACTTTGGTCAGATGTACTTGTAATGAAATTCGTACATCGAGGGAAGATCGCACATGACATTTTGTGAACATCGATTAATTTGTACTAAGTTTGTGTGCAGAATGTTAAAGGAGTTGGCATCATGTTACAGAGTTACAATGGGTGCAGTGTGAAAGCTGTGATGAATGGTCACTCTACCAAAACACAAAAATTAAAGTCAAATATGAAGACATCTTGGCCAACAAACTGAAGTATGAATGCCGATTGTGTAACCTGGAAGCTAACATCTCAAGAATGAAAAAGAGAGTAAGTGACGTCGAGGCCGAAAATATACAGTTGCTTGACGATAATGCTGCATTGTAACGTGATGTAGATAACCTCACTATACAACTGGATGAATCAAAGGAAGAATTAAAAGCTGTCCAAGATGCCCTCTCCAGCCTTCTTGTTGATGACACTACGAAACCAACTGACTTGGAACCTAAAGGAGCAGCTTCATCCAGGGACGGAAACCAGCTTGAACCTGCAAATGACAGCGGTGAGGACTGGGCTACTAAATTCAAAAAAGGCATTATGAAAGGAGGCCCAACACCCCAAATTAACACCAGAATGGTTCAAAAGGAAGTCTCTGAGTTCATCGAACGCTCTAAGAATGTTGTAATTTTCAACATACCCGAACCCAAAGAGTCTGATGCGGAAACAAGGAAAGCAATAGATGCTCAAGCAGTAAACAACGTCCTTACTAGATTAGAGCTACAAGAAGTAAAAGTTTCACAACAATTCAGACTTGGCAAGCCCGGAGAAAAAACTACAAGACCCTTGCTCCTGAAGCTACACTGCCAAGAGCAGCGTGATGCAATTTTGAACAATGCTTACAAGTGCAGTGTCTACAAAGCTGAAGGAAGTGACAAACAAGTTGGTATAGCACCGGACAGAACGAAGGCTGAAAGAGACGACATGAATAAATTAATAAAAGAGCTAAGAGCTAGACAACAAAATGGTGAGACTAACCTCATTATTAGAAATAGCAAAATAGTCCAGAAAACCATCCCAAAAAACTGATATCCTATCTAAACTAAACACTACAAATGGGATAAAATGCTTCTATACTAATATTAAAACTAAAAAAAAAATAGTGCCAAAAAACTAGCTTCCAGTCCCAATGAGTCATCTCTAATTACTTGCTTTTATACCAATGTAAGAAGTGTTCTCAGAAACTGGGACGAACTGCTAGTTGAAATTGAATCCAAACCTAATTTAATTTTGCTTACTGAAACTTGGTGTAATGAAAATATTGAAGAATCTGAGATTACTATCCAGGGCTAGAAGTTAGTAAGAATGGACAGAGATGAAGGAAGAGGTGGAGGAGTAATTCGCTACATAGCCGAACACATTGTTTTTGAAGAGTTGGATTGTCTCAATTCTATTTATGGTGAGGCAGCCTGGGTCCGCATACATGCACGTGAAAATGTCATTATTGGTTGTGTTTACAGAAGCCCCATCAAATTAAAGAAGAAGACAAAGCCCTTGTTAGTGCAATTCATAGACTGTAGACAATTAAGAATGTTATCATGTATGGACACCTCAACCTATCGAGAATGTCAATTGGAAAAAAAATGAGCTGAACAATGAGGCCAAACCTATTGAAAAATTCCTCCACGCTGCTATTGAAGATGCTTATCTCTCACAGCTTGTAGATAAAAATACCAGACTTGGCAGTAATGGGAAAGAATCTCTCCTTGACGTGATTGTAACTGATGATCCCGACCTTGTCACAAACATCCAATACCATCAACCAGTGGGTCACAGCGATCATAAAGTCATCACAAGTACTATCACTATCGAACAGCCTATCAAAACTTCAAAAAGCAAGCTTATGAGGAACTACCGTCGAGCCAACTACAAAGAAATCAACAATGCTTTAAAGCTGTACGATTGGGAAACTTGGAAAAAGATAACAACTGAAGATATTGAGGCAGGATGAAACGAAATGAAAACCCTTTTATCTGAGTTGGAAAAAAATCATGTACCTGTAAGTGATAATACCACATCAAAACATAAACGATTCATTGGTAAGGCATGCAAGGAAGCAATGAAGGAAAAGAAGAAAGCCTGGACCCACTACACCAAGAGTCCTACCAACGAATTGTATGACACATATAAAAACGTAAGAAATAAATGCACTAATGCCATTCGTGCTGCAAAGGACAACTATCACTCTAAGATCCTTCAGAGAAGCAAAGACAACCCCAAAATACTTTATAAATACATTAACAGTAAAAAGAAGAAAAGAAACAACATCCTCAAAGTGCGAGACTCAGATGGAAGTATTTCCACAGATGCCAAAAATACTGCGAATATTTTTGCAAGAAAATTTAATGAAGTGTATAGAGATGTCTCCCCTCCATTCAGAAGAGACCATTCTTCAACCTATACTGATAAAGAGCACGTCGCGCCTATAAACAACTTTGAAGTAGCAAACCATTTAGATGGGCTCAAAGAATTCAAATCTACCGGACCAGACGACATTTC